>CM070558.1:57883319-58100819 GCA_036346405.1 Phyllostachys edulis
AGGACACTCACGACAGCTTGATACTAAACCTTGCTACTAGACGAGAGAGAAGGGGTAGAGAGTGATTTTTTTTCTCTCATATTCCTGCTGGAGCCTAGAATTGAACCATTTCCTGTTAATTTCCTTGGAAATCCATGTAAAATTCATGCGTCCCAAGTCCCAACGAGTCCTAAAAGGAAAGTGAATCTACAAGTTTCTCAAGCACTCGCATAGCTAACCAGAGGTGAAAATAGATTAAATACGGATGGATAATGGCTCTACCATATTTGTTTTTATATTTTTTTTTCTCAGATACGGATACGAATACGGGTACGAATAATATCGAATACGAATCGAAACGAATACGGTCACGGATATTTTTCGGAACATGGAAACCCCTTAAATTATATGTCATAAATTAACGAAAACATATAACAAGTACTACTTATTGAGGATGGCTTGCCTGAGTTTTCGTAGTCGAGTTCAAACTTAGTTTTGGTCATCGGTGGTTTATTTCCTTAACGCTTCCTATAGTTCGGTACACATACCGAGACTTTAGACGAGATGAAATTTAAGAATGCAGTAGATCTACGTAACAGTGTGGAACCCTACGGTCAAATATAAAGTGTTGATGTATTAGTACTTAAACCTGAGCATGCATTAGTTAAATTTATTTAAGTTTTATATTCTTATAATGCTTTTGTTATGTCTAGCCGACTAGCACTTGAGCTTATAACTCAATGTGAACTGCAGTCTCGTGCACTCGTCCAGCTAATGCATAGCCCAACTACTTGGTCGCTTTGCCATTTGGCCTGGACTAGAGACAAAGGTAGCACACTAAGAGCATCTACAATAGTTCATGTTACTTGTTATTAAGGTATGGACACATCAGTATTTAGGTGATGTAGATGAGAGATGATAAGGAGAGAAGATGAGTTTGTTACTAGATAAAGAAACAAACAAGTTGTTGATACCAAGACACAAGAAACAACAAAATACTTGTTAGAGACTTGCTTGTTACTACAAACTTATTTTGTGGGTCATGCACACTTGTAGCAATTAAAGTCTTACATACAAGCTTGTAGCAATTAAAGTCTTACATACAAGCTCAAGAAACAATCTATTGAAAGGCTTGTTTCTTTTTATTAGATTGAGTACTCTCTCTCCTCTTAGTAATAAGCTAAGAAATAAACTATTGTAGATGCTCTAACACTACACGAGTGGTCAAACCATTACCATTCTAATCCCCTGCTCATTCTCTCACCTACACACACATGGCTGCAGCTAAGTAACTAGTACTACTTCTTCCTCCTTGCTTCGTTCCCCAATTTCTTCACTCGGCAAGTCGCCCCATCCAAATCCATCGCCCGGGTTGGTGGAGCTTGACACTGACCACCATGGATTTGCCCCCTTGTGCTTCCTAGACTCTCTTCATCCCCTTTTTCCCCTCTGGTTCTGATCTCCTGGTGTTCTTGATTTTGATTTTGGTTCTCTTTTGCTAAGTGTTGGGTTGACATTACAGTTTCTTGTTATGGTGGTTTCTTTCTTGGCTCACCCGCCTCTGCTTGTTCTATTCCATGCTCTAATTCCTATTGCATCAACCCCAACTAGATACTGAAATACCAAGCCACGAGGCGGGCGAGATGGGTGGTGGAGGCCGGTGAGGTGGCCGGCGGCGAGGCGAGGATGGCTAGACTCGCGACTCGCGTGCGTGAGGCATCCTGCCGAGTGCGTGTGAGTTGTGACGACGCCTGTACAAATCCTAATAGAGCGAAGCGACCGAGCGCCGAGAGCGATGGACTGGACTGATGGAATGATGGGCCAGTGGGTTGTTGCCTATTGGGCTGATATTCAGGATATCCGACCTTTTTATTATCGATTTATCGTATTCGACGGATAATAGGGCTACTGTATTCGTATTAGTTTCGAAAAAAAAATCCGTATTCATTTTTTATTTGAGAAAATTTTAATATAAGATAATTCAAATCCGTTGTCGTCCGAATCGATGGAAACTATCCGATCACGACCACAAAGTCCACTAAGCGGAGGACGTCCCGGGCGGCGCCGGACGTACGTGGGCTTGGCCACCCCTGCCCAATGTGCGGATCCACGCATCCCGCAAAGCGCGAAAAAAGACAGGCGAATAACATTCCAAAGCGAAGCCAGGAGCCCAGGACGGGGCGAATGCGAGGCGCACCACCCGAGGCGCGCGTGCGCTGTCCCTCACCGCCCGATCGATCCCGATCCGACGGCCCACGCGTGCCCCGACCGGCCGCGGAGACACGGAGCCGCCCCCCGCAGCCCAGGAGGCCTGGACCCTGGAACTTCCTCCTCTTTACCACCCACGGCACGAGCCTCCGGTAACCTCACCGCCTTAACCCAACCCCATGGTCAGTGTATGGTCAGTTGGTCACCCGACCCCGGCCCTTGGTTACTTCTTCCTCACTTGGGTGCTGTGCTTATATACTCTCCACTCCATGGGCGAGCTCGAGCTCTTGATCGAGGTTGTTGTATGAGAGGTGGGTGGGTGGTGGAGGCGGGGATGAGCTGCAATGGGTGCCGCGTGCTGAGGAAGGGGTGCAACGAGGCATGCGTGCTGCGGCCGTGCCTGCAGTGGATCGAGGGCGCTGAGGCGCAGGGCCACGCCACCGTGTTCGTCGCCAAGTTCTTCGGCCGCGCCGGCCTTATGTCCTTCGTCACCGCCGTCCCCGAGCCGCAGCGCCCAGGTAGGACGGTGTTGGTGTTGCTACTTGCTGTGATGGTTTATGCGGTAGGTATAGCTCTCGATCGGTGCCCGGGTTCTTGGCTGATGTTTGCTAGCGCGTGGTGGTGTTGTGGATGCAGCCGTGTTCCAGTCGCTGCTGTACGAGGCGGCGGGGAGGACGATCAACCCGGTGAGCGGCGCGGTGGGGCTGCTCTGGGCGGGGAGCTGGCACCTCTGCGCGGCGGCGGTCGAGACCGTGCTGCGCGGCGGCGGCATCGGCCCGCTGCCGGAGCTCGTGGGCGGCGTCCCGGCCGACGGTGCCGGCGGCGGCCGCGAACTGTTTGCCTCCTCGGCGAGGCGGGCCGTGGGGTGCTCGACGTTCTCGACAGCGAAGCGGGTTACGACGAGGAAGCCCGGGGTGCCGAAGGCTGCGGCCCAGGGTCTGGAGCCATCGTGCGATCTCGGGCTGTGGTTCAGCCCCGGGTCCCCGCCAGCGGCCGGGGAGGCGAGGCTGGCCGGCACGCCGTCGATGAACTCGGAGGAGTCCGTGACGACGTGCGGCGGCGAGAGGGAGCCCGAGCTGCTGAATCTTTTTGTCTAAGTTCTTCTGTACGCGCTAATTAAACGTTTAATTTTCATGCCCGCGCGCATCTCTCCGCGGCGTGCTAGCCCGCTGGATCCCGGCAAGCTGTTCGCCAGCCTCTCGCCGCCGAGGTGTCCTTAGTCTGTTTTGGGCGTGTGTAGAAATCGCCGGCCTGGACACCGTCCCGTTTGGCGGGGCGACACGGTGATGAGAGCGCCGCGCCGGTGCCGCTCACTGCCGCTTCCATTAACTATTTCTTTTTGTTTCTTCTCTACTTTGTTACTAGTACAACAACGATCGTTAAATATAAGTAAACTGAAGCTTTCGCTCTGATCTTATCCTTCAGCTTATCCAAAGCGTGATTAGTGTTGGCCAGCAAGCAACTGCATGCTTCAGCACTCTGCACAGCAACTGGTCATATGATTGATTAATTTCCATGTTACTAAAATCCAAGTGGGCGTACTGAGCTCTAGAAAGGAGGTTAGGAAAATGCTGATAGGTGAGAGTGCGACCATCAAAGGGGAAGCGTGGGGTGGGGTTTGGATGGATACGGCGGTTCAGCTTTGTGCAGGGGCAGTACCACGGCGCCGCGTTTCGGGGTGGACGCGCCACGACCTGACGCGACCGCCCGCCCCCGCGGTGCGGCCTTTTCTGCCGCGCCGGTGTCGCGGTCTTGGGAGCCTAACCCGTACTGCTACTATGCTACGTACCGCCCGGTCGTGCGCAACGGTAGCCAAACTAGCTGTACGTACAACGCCTACATTTTTTTTTGCCGTGCCCGTGCTACGTGCTACAGTGCCGCCACGTACATGCTTTGTCGTTCAAGTAGACGTCACTAGAAAATGGCTTTTAGTACGCCTTCGTTGCCATGGTCCATTTATGTATTACAGAGTACTACTATAAGTTCATGGAAACCACAATGTATGAGTGGTGGGGGCCACTGTATGAGTAATTGTTTGCCTAATTGCTTCTTCTTAACCGAGGGAAGCAAGAAACTCGTCTGGACTACATGTTCTTCGAAATAATCACCGAACAAGTTAAGTTACAGCTAGTACTACTATGGCCTTTCGTTCTGTTGTCGATCAACTCTCGTTATTTATTCCGAGTAAAAATACTACTATTGATGGATTCCCGTAGGAAAAACATGGGCACATTACATATCAATCGCATCGGAATCTCGAACGATGCGGTACTGATTCTTCGTGTACTCCTAACGTGCAGGATCATCTACGATCTCGTTCGTGCTTGAACGAGGAAAAGAATTCGACTTTAGATTTTGCGAGATCGATTCATTTATGCTGTCCCGTCGAACATGCTAGTGGCCAAATTGGACGGTGCCGTTTGATTCCCCCATCGGACACATGATACACATGCATTTTATCTCCGAACAAGGGAGTGATCTTTTGAGCACCACCAACACCAAGACACTAGTGAGGCTACTCTTAATGGGCAATATCTTAGTGTAGTTTCTTTAGTGTATGAGGAGTGTTAGAATACTATCTTCCTAATGTATGGTTTCTTATGGTGTAGTATTTTAGGCTATTCTATTTAATTACATGTATGATCTTTACTAGTATTTGAGCATTATGGCCTATTTGTGGTATGTACTAAAGCAATACATGTTTGTTGATACACACAAACGTAAATACATAGGATCGATCATAATAAATTTTATGCGTTGGATTTCGAGACCGAACCGGTATCTAGATTAGATACTAGAGTATCATCTCTCTTCATTCACTATGGTGCAACATCATCATTTTGCCTACATGGTAGGCTTAAGATACCAGCTAGGGTGGAGCACTAGGAGCAGCCTGACATGTATGCATGTGCAGGAAGTAATGCTAATGGCAGCTCCTGGTTCGTTGTGCCAAATCCCTTCGCTTTAAATAACACTAGAGAACGTTATATAGTTTTTAGCCGACCAGCTCGTGTCTTTGATCTAAACAATCTAACGCACCTAATTTGTCTCACATCTATCTTATCCCTTCATTTCCTCTCTCACTCCACTCCTATCGATCCAACCATCTTATCTCTCTCTCTCTCTCTCTCTCTCTCTCTCTCTCTCTCTCTTGCGTGCTCTCGGATCTAAGGCGGTTGGCAGAGGAGGAACCGAGGCGGCGTGCAAGTCAGCAGAGGAGTAGAGGCAATGTTGGGCCCTTGGCCTAAGGAGGAGCCAGCGGCGGCGCGGTAGGAGGAGGTAACACAGCTTCCCGCACGAGGTGGCCGGATGGCTCATTGCAGGAGTCAGAGGTGGCGAGGCCAGAGGAGCAGTCGTGGTGGTTCGTGGCCGAAGGAGGAGCAGGCGGTGGTGTGGTCACGGCCGAGGGAAGCGACGGTGCGGCTCGTCATCGGAGGCGGAGGCAGCACGACAGGAGCAGTAGTCGTGGTTTGTGGCTAGAGACGTAGTCGTGGATGTTAGAATTGAGCCCATATGTGTAAAGGCTTATTCATTCCTAAGATTACAAAGCATGCATGGTTTAGTCTCATATTACCTAGCTAAGTAGTGGGAGAGAAATTTATAGGGTGGAGTCCTTACCACATCTTGATACATGTGTTACATGGTATGGATGATATGAGGAGTACTATAGCTAAGGCCACACACACACGTACACACGCGCGCGCGTTTATTCGTGTGACTTGCGACGCACGATCATGAACCTAGTCCACCTTTCTTTTGCTGACCGTGCATTTCTCTCTCTCTGGTCGTAATACACTAGTCGAAGCTCTAAACCAGTGTGGTTGAAGGCATAGACCAGTATGGTCGAAACAATATGGTCGAAGCCATATGACGAGTGAGAGTTATTCCTTAGACCACCCTTGAACATCCCTTGGAGATTTCTTCGGATCACTCCAAGAACTCGAAGCTATAGACCAAAATGGTCGGAAAACTATGGTCGACACAAGTGGTCCATAAGACCAGTGTGGTCGGAACACTGTGGTCAAAATAAAGAGGTCAAAACACAGTGATCCAAATAAAGTGGTTAAAACATAGTGGTCCAAAGAACGTGGTTGATGTTGTAGACCAGTGGTCGAAGCTGTAGACCAGTGTGTAATCAAGATCAATAAACACTGCTTAAATGACCATTAAATTGGTTTTGAATTAGCAGTTACTAGTGTTTTAACGTGTGCTTTATTGAGTAGTTACTAGAGAGTAATTGACTCGACCCTTCAAAACATCTAGAGACGTCTAGACATGGGATTTTGATCAATCACTTCCATTCTTCCTTCTCCTTCCTCTTTGTTCTACTAGCTGGAGGGTTGTACTGTTTGAACCAAGCCGTCCCTTTTTCTTGGCGTGCACCGGGAAGAAGGGTTAGCGGATATCTCTAAACCATTGTCGTAGAGTTCACCTGTACGGAGTGGCAATAAGGTTTCTAGGCAGCATATCTACGCGATCAATTGCTAAGCAACGTGGGTAGGGGTGGAAACGAGCCGAGCCGAGCCGGCTCGAGCTCGGCTCGCTCGGGCTCGTGGTGAACAGTGGCTCGTCTTGGCTCGTTTTTGGAACGAGCCCTAAGCCCCGCTCGGCTCGGCTCGATAGCGAGCTCGAAGTGGCTCGCGAGCCCTCGCGAGCTTGAGGCGAGGCACTCCCAGATCGTGAGCACGGAGAAGGCTGCCGGCGCTCCTCCCCTCTGCCTCCCCTCCATGGTCATCTCAGAACTAGAACAGGGGCAAGAACGGGCAAGAACTAGCAAAAAGATTGACGATCCAACATGAAAAGCATGAAATCATCTCAACAACATCATCCACATTCCACACATACAAAAAACCAATCGTAATAATCATCCCAAAAACATCCCCTCTGCCTCTGGCGTGGCGGCCGACGGCGAGATGGCCCCAGGCCCCAGCGGTCAGTCATCCCACGTGAAGATGTTGGCGCTCTTGATCTTGGACATGACGGCGACGGTCTCGAGCCCGGGGAAGCGGCGGACGGCGACCAAATCAGAGGCGAGAGCAGGAGGTCACGGCTGGCGCTACGCATAGGGACCATCCCGTCAGATCTCGCCATTTGCAGCGGGTGGAGCACTGGAGTTGGGGTAGGGGCGGCGGAGGCGGGCCGTGGTGGAGCTGGGCGAGAGGAGAGGGAGGGGAGGGAGGGAGGGCGGCGGGCCAAGGTGGAGCCGGACGAGAGGAGGCGGGTGGAGTTGGGCGGCGGGCTAGGGGACGAGGCGGCGGGCCGGAGGCGACGGCTAGAGACCGGGAGGGGGAGGGGGAGGGGGAGGAGGAGGCGGCGGCCGGGAGGTCCTAGAGGAGGCGAGGCAGGCGGGGCGGAGCCACGGAGGAGGTGGGGATCGGTGAATCGGCGATGGAACTGAAGAATGGGTGGCGGCGGAGGTAATAAGGGACAAGGGTTGGAGGCTCTGGGCTTGGTGGGCCGAGCTCGCGAGCGGCTCGTGAGCCAATTCAGGCTCGGCTCGTTTGGCTCGCGAGCTAAAATCCAGGCTTGGCTCGGCTCGAAATTTTACGAGCTCGAGCCGAGCCGAGTCGAGCCATGTCGAGCTCGAGCAGGCTTGCGAGCCTCGAGCTATTTTTCCAGCCCTAAACGTGGGAAATAAACCCAAGTGTTTTTCTTTCTTGAAAATTACGAAACATGAGAGCAAGTTTTTGCGTGTTGATTGTTGGATTTGCAAAAGTACACAATTGGCTGCCATATATTTTGTCCAGCAATTGAGTAGAGAATGCATTGTATCAATGTTAGTACCAGGTGGATTCATTCTAAACTAGTACTAGTTAAACTAGTTTACGACGTAGTATTTATCAATGTTAGTGGCTTATGTTTATGTGCACTAATCTTCAAAAGGAAACATATTTTTCTTTCGAGAACAAAAAGAAAACATGTGTGTACACTCCAAAACTGAAAGCTTCTCCTGTTCGTGTTAGAGCTTGGAATTAGCAAAAAATCCTTTTTATATACTAGACATATTTAGGACTATGAACAATAACATAATCATCAACTCAAATATATGTCTCATATATATGCACTAACAAGGCAAAACCTAGAGCAAGGACGCTACTAACAGAGGTACATATCAACATCATCACATGACAACTGACGAGGATTAAAATCTCTATGTATTACTTTAATACATAATAAAAGACCATACATCTTCGTGATCGTAACCCCTAAGACAAACGACCTCACTGGTTGTAAGGATTCGAGAGGTTACATAATGGGTACCCTGGTCGGACAAGGTCATATACCTAGTCTCTGACCAGCTACGCTCGTAGGAGCTATGAACTGGTATCCAGATCTAATTCTAAGTATATTATTTACCGTGTGATGAATGGAACACGTGTTGTATACTTCATACCACGCGACACTGTATAATCATAAGACACTGACAAACAATCACCATACGATTGAGTGTCGCACAGACGCTTAACTGCAAAGCGGTTGATACTTTATCAACCATCGCCTCGCTCCGACCAGTCGCAACGCTTCAACCAGTCGCAATGCTTCACAACGGACGTCTTCTCCAGGAGTAACTGCCACCTCTTCGAAAGTTATTTAAGGATGGAGCACGGGCGAAAGAAGGCATTGATCATCTAGTATCAGATTAGAGCAGCGCAATCAGCATTAGATTCATACTTCAAGTCTGGTTAAATAACATAAGCAAGTATCATTCTCAGTGTAATTAGGATTAGTCCACCGCCTGATCGTAGGCACCCCCCTGTAATAGCCAGTTTATATTAATAAAGAGCAGTCCCATTCTCTCCAAGAGATCTGTGCTATTTTCTTCTATTTTATTTCGTAAGATCGACGACTCGATCATCGACACAAATATCTAGAAAACAAGATCTAGCCATATCAAATAATATCACCGCGACTTACAGAAAATCGCGACGGTGAAGGCCGCGATAGAGTGTGATGCGAAGAAGACGGCATGAAGCGGATGATGGAGAAGGGGGAAGCCGTGAGCAGTCGTGCGAACGCTTATCAAAAACCCGATTTGCCTCAACCTGTGTAGGATCACGAGGGACGCCGGGTTCAGAGACACTACTCTCCCCACGTCGGTGCATGTCGAAGAAGGGGTGGAGAAGTCGAGGTTGCGTAGCACAGAGGAACAAGGCAATAGAACGGTTCTGATTCTGTCTCTATTTCTGAGAGTTTTTTTTCTTTATATTCTCCTCTTCTAAGAGGAGACGTCTCTCCTTTATATAGAATCAGCCAGAAAGAAAACTGAAGAAATAACTCTGTATTAAATACAGTTAAAGCGCGCTATAAAAGCCTCATTGAAACAATGTATTCAGTTTTCAGTTTCTAATTCGTATGCATGGTTTTAAGATGCAAAAAGAAGCTGCAGCTCTACAGCCAACCGAATACGAAATCGCTGGACCATTCACACGCATGTTGCGGGCGTGCGATGGCGTGGCGAGACAAGCGAGCGTGTCCGTTTTTCTTTTGCTTGCTTTAAATAGGTAAGACCAACTCTACATTATATATTCGTCTCCTCCTACCAAAACTAGCAATATAGTACTAAACTTCACACCTTTCACCATACATGTTTAAGCATTCGAGATTTTTCTAAGATTTAATTAAAATATTGAATGGATCAAACTCAAAAACTCTGACTCATCCAACCTCTTTGTGTAGGTTCAATCCACTAATCCAGCATTGTAGTGGGTAGGGTCGGGCCAATAAGCCCGGTGTTGCTTTGTTGCACGCCGCCCTCTCCTCTCGTACCCAACCACCGAGTACTGAACAAAGGGCCTAAATGGCATTGTTTCGAGACGTAATTGTGAGAGTGGCTCTCTTCGGACGGTATTTGCAAATTTGGCACCTCGTTTGTATGGTGGCGGTGCGCACGAGCCTCACGCCGACACGTGGCACCTCGTCTGCACCGTACGGTGGCAGTGCGAATGAGGCTCATCCACACGGTGGCCGTGCAGCATTGCACACGTATTAGCGTGAGGCTTGTTCGTACAATGAATGTGTGGACAAGATGCTAAATTTATAAATACCGTAAAAAAGAGCCACTCGAAAGGCCTGGAAGTTCCCGAGTACCAGCAACCGAGGCGCCCCGCTCCTCACCGCTTCTGCGCTTCCGTTCACACGACCGCGCGCGCACGGAGACACGGCGAAGAGAATCAGTGAATCACTCGCTCCTCCCATCCTTCCCCAAAATCCAGCCGCGTCGCGTCGAGGCAGCGCCGGGTTGGGCGCAGGGGCGCAGCTGCAGAAGCGGAACTGCGGAAGCGGAGGCAAGGAAAAATGAGGCGTCCCATCACCACTCACTCACCGCGAATAAGCGTCATGCCACGGTCTTCAACTCTCAGGCCGGAGCGCGGCAGCTTGCGCGCCGCGGTGGGACCCGAATCACCCGGCGCCCTGGCCCACCACCCCACCCCGCGGCGCGGCGAATGACATCGTCCCTCGGATCTCGGGGCGGCGAGGTCCAGCCCAGCCTTGCTACCGCCGCTACGGCCACACCACACACGGACACGCTTCGACGGATGTCGCCTGACTGACTAGTGGGACCCCATGTCAGTGGCATTTAGCTACGCGCGGCCGTGTGACGCGGTGCTGCAGTGCCGAGAGTTTTGCAGGGCAACCTGATTTGCTTACGGGCGATTGCTTTCGGAGGTTCGTCCGACTCTGGGGGGCCCAGTTACCTCCCATCTCACGCGCGCTGGATCCCACATTCCCCACTGCCTTGCTTCCGGGGCTTGCCAGGCCGGCACCGGCGCACATAGCTTGCCATTGACATGCGGGGTCGCTGCTTGACTGCTTCTGTGACCCGGGTTGTCAGCGACTTAAGCTAGCAAAGCAGCTGGTACGCTTTATACGGGTTTACCGGAGGAAGCTTCTCCGCGTTTCGTGGACGGGGCCCATCACTAGCGGTGAGCCGGCATGGTGCGCCGTGAGACCCGATCGGCCCAGTTTAGGAGATTTGGTGAGTAGAACGCAGTGTTGGGTCTTCAGCCTACATAATAATAATTGGGCCAAATCGAGATGTCCAATGATTTTCGGGCCCAAGCTTAATTAGAAGTTAGTTGGTGGAATACTGCTGTTCATAGTTGCCGAAGCAAAACAGAGTGACACAATCAACAAATCGATTCGTTTTCAATTTGGTGCTGTAGTTTTCTTTGGGTTTTTAATACTTTGTCTCAACATACGTACTCCTTACCCACTTATGCATGAAAGACTTTGCTACACAAGCTACTTCATATACTTGTTGCCAACACATTGTAGGTTCGTTACCTTCGGAGTACTCGAATTTTTACCCACTAGATTTTCCTCGCGATTCATGCTCCAGCTACGTTGATGGATCTCTAGCAACGGATTCCGGTAAAAAAAACCCCGCCGAATACCACCCTTCTTTTCGTTATATTAAGGAGATGCATCAGAGGCGTCATCACTTGTCGTCGGAGACGACATCAAGGAACAGTGGTAAAGTAGGGCGCCGCCAAAGAGGACGCTGACCAAGAGGGGCGCCGCCGGTGTTGGTAGCTGCGTAGAGAGACGGGGGTGGCGGCGTGCCGAACAGAGATGACGAGGGATGGTGTGGCAGCGGGGTGGTTGTTGGGGTCGGGTGACGGCTAGTGTTTGGGTGGGAGGTGAAAGAGGATGAGATTATGTAGTAGAGGAGGGAGAGGAGGAGATCCATTGGATGGAGATATAAGGATCACAAATTTGAGAGCTCACAAACAAAATAAACACTCAACTCCTCCCTAGACATCTCCTTTTTTAAATTAGGGATTACAATCCGGAATAGAACTATGACAATGTATTGGCAACAATGCTAGATTTGAGTTTAACAATTCTGCAGTCTGCTACTTTTCTCTGTGTCCATTGTCCAAAAGATTGCGCACCTTGTACAATAGAGAGATTTTGAATCCAATCTCCAAAGTTCCAATGTTACCAGGAAGGTTTTCACTCCAAATACCAATATACCACGAACAGGGTCTCTAGTGTCCGGTTCCAGGATAAAATGCGTTGCACTTCCATTACATTTGTCGACAAAGTATCACCAACATAATAGTTTCAATTGGCAAGTGGCAAGAGCAAAAAGCCATGCTCTCGCATTTGTTTAGCATGCATGCACACATATAGTAGCTTAACTATTTCTGATCCCAATTTGCTGTCACAAAATACAATAGGACTCCAAGGATAACAAAACAAATAGCAGTATAACGAATTCGGAATCTACACACTCTCTCCCCGAGCATGATAGTTGCTAGCTCATGCTGTCATGCACAAGACGCATGGATTTGAGTGACTTATACCCTAAACAATGATTGGCTTGCAGCCAGTACAAGTACTTCAAACTACCATGCATGCATGCAGACAGGAATAGCTGACCAGTAGTGACTGGGAGTGAGAGCCATCAAATGGAATCAGCACACCCACATTGACGAGTGACGACTAAACAAGTAAACAATGCCCCTCTGCAACTCCTTTTGAATCGGCTCAGAATCCCAAGCATTTGTCCTCACCCTTTTGGACTCCTCATGTCGGGGGCACATCCACAGATAGGAAAGTTTTCTCTCCGAGACCTTGAGCACATGCACTCTTCTTGGATTGCTTTCACAGGACCCACACGTCTTGTTTCATGCGGTGTCTGCATGGAAAAATCCATGGGGATTCAGTAGCTAAAGAGAATTTCCCTAGAAAAGTTCAAATGCCCTAGCCTAGTTGCTTGTCCCCACGTTCTTTTAACTTCTAGTTGCACTAAAACAATGCACTAATCCTTTGCTGCCAAATATAAAAGACCTTTGCCACAACAGTGCCTTCAGTCTTCTGTAACAGAATGACAAAGGGAATTGCCCCTTGAGAAAAAGCTGAAATGGCTTAGCCTAGCTACCTGTCATCTTGCCCTTGTACCTTTGATAAAGAATCCTGTTTAGTTAGTGTCGATGATCGAGACCTTGATTGTACTCTCATCTTTGCAAAATGAGCTTACGATGATCAGTAGTGTCTTTTCCCATCTTTCCGAAGCTTTCCTTGGTATTCCCCCTCTGTTCTTCTATTCACTCGCAATAATAGATGTCAGGAGAATTTATGGTAGCATGTATTTTAAGCTCCACAACCAAATGGCCAGAAAGTATCATGCCCCTCCAATCAAAGATACATGGCATGACTATTAGAACGAGTGGTTCTACTTCAAAGTTCCTGGAGGTAGTCGTCTCAAGTACACTGGAAGTCCTCCTCCGACATGGTCTACTCAAGACGTAATGAACGAGAAGGCTTCTTTGAAGCTGATAGCTGAAGAGAAAAGACTAGTCGATGCTGTTATTTCTCTAGTGGCCATCAGACTGACTGGTCGGAAGATCATTCATGACTTCCTCCAACACATGATCAGCCCCCTCAAGAAAAGGGTCTGTTACACCTAGATGCTTGAAGGGAGTGAGGACTCGACCAAAGACGGTCCTAGAGGTATGTTAT
Organism: Phyllostachys edulis; assembly: GCA_036346405.1. Lineage (NCBI taxonomy): Eukaryota > Viridiplantae > Streptophyta > Magnoliopsida > Poales > Poaceae > Phyllostachys > Phyllostachys edulis. Next base: position 57,896,976 of record CM070558.1, read on the forward strand.
TCTCTAAGTTCCTTAAAGCGATGTTTGACTTAGTAGCATAAACTTTACTAAGCCAATTTGTATCTTTTTTATGTAGAATTGCCAGAGAAAGTGGTAGAAGAAAGGACTTCCACTATGTTGAAGAATGTGAGAGATGACTCAGAGCCCATTTCCTTCGATAACCAGCCTTCCAGCTTGATTATAGCCTCTGCAGAGTTCGTAAATGAATGAATGTAGGTATGTATAATTTTATCCTTAATATTGACTTTTTGCTAAGATTGTAATTGATAAACTTCTCTCTTTTTTTTTTTTTAGACGCATGGAAAAAAGAGGGGTGTTGACCAGGCTAGATCCAGCAGCCAACCCCTGTTGGCTGAAATGACCAAGACTACTGCAGCTGGGTCTTCACAAGTTGTGGTTGAGAGACCAACGACCAGGACAAGATATGCTACCACAGTCTCTGCGGGTGCTCCAATTGCTGCCATGAAGACCAGTGGTGCACCAACCAGTGCTACACCATCTAGTACGCAGGATGCTGTAGCCTCGACCAACACCCTTCATGCCATTCGGTCAAAGCGCATTCATGACCAACCTCAAGCGCAGGAAAAGCTGGCGAATGCCGCCAAGATTAAGGCATCAACCTAGGTGTGCAAGAAAAAAAACAAAAGATTAAGCTTTCAAAGCCACTTCAATGCCACCTTCCTTGATTCCCATGTGTTAGGGGTGAGGGTGATGACATTGAGAGAGAGAGAGAGAGAGAGAGAGAGATTCCTCTTATTTTAGCGAGAAGGCCTAGGATTAGTAGTCCTAGTGTAAATATTACCGAAGATAAAACAAATGGTGGCAACGACACATTGGTTGTTACTGATGTCTTGTTTTCTTTTGAGATCGATATTGGTCTCTGTTTCAAGTAAGTTATCTAACTTAACTCTTTCTTTATTTGATTTTTTGCATTGTTTACTTAGATAAATGCCTTTATTTGTATTGGTCCCCCGACCACTTCTCCTCGTCCAACTGTTGGAGTTGAAGAAGCTAGAGAGGAGCTATTGCATGCTCTCGTGACCGAGTTGGCTCAGATAAGTTTGGAGGAGGTAACAATGCCTGTGGTTGAGGCAAAGGAAGTGGTCGGGGATGCTACAACCACCTCAAGGCAAGTACCTGCAGGAGAAGAAATCGAGTAGGCATCAATTATTGCAGAAGAGGTGGTTGAGCAAATCCCACCAATAGAAGAGGAGACTAGGCAAACATAAGTGGTTGTTGAGCAAGCTTCGACCAATAAATTTTTGCCTGCCACAGAAGAAAGGGTTGAAGTTGTTCCCGACCAGAACGTTGGTCTAGGTTCAACTCTTCAACCAATTCATCAAGTAAGTATTCTTTACCTTTTCAATGTGTCATGACTGAGAAATTGACTTATTATTTTTTAATTTTTTATCTTCGTCCTTGAGTAGGAAAATATTCCTCCTCCAAGAATAACATTTACTTCTGAGACTAGTGCTCCGACCAGTCCTGCATAAGTAAGAGACAAGCAACCTACTATACTAGGTGAATTTAGGTATACTGAATTAGAGAATCAACTAATGGACTTGAATATCAAGGTAATAATCTCTTGACTTAAGTCCTTTAAAGTCTTAATTGGATAGCAGAGAATTCTAGCTTCTTACTATCATGTTTATAGAAAACAACTAAAATGCTTGGCATAATTAAGGCTTTCATGGACAAATCGGCCAAAAAAGATACATCAAAGGATGCAGAGATTGCAAGACTGAAAGATTAAGTTAAATAAACCCTTGTTTTAATTACTTGAGTAATGCTTGCCTTTCTAACTCTGATATTTTAGTCAACTCAAATAGGAAAAGCAATCTTTTGGTTGAATTATTCATGACTATGAGAACAAGTTGGTCTTCACCGACAATGTTGCAAAGGGCTATAAGTTCCAACTTGTTCTAAAGAATAAAAGCCTTAGAGAGAATGATGAAAGTCTTAAGGAAACTACTGAAGAGCAGAAGCACCTTGAAGAGCTTAATATGAAGCTTTCATCTGATATAAAGGAACGTGAAGTGGTATGCGTAAAGCTCATGAAAGACCACGACATACTTCTTCACAAATAAAATGAAGAGACAGAAGGTAAAAATCTCAATCTTATATTATGTCAAGTGCAAATAACTCATACTTATTCAATTTTTCTATCTTTAAATATTTAGATTTACAGAAACAATTGAGAGACCAAAAGGGGTCTGCATGTAAAGCACTTTTTGAGTTAAGAGAAATAGACAAACTTTGACATGATCTTCATGAGAAAAGTCAAAAGCTCAAAAAGGAAAAGAAATTTCTCATAGAAGCAATCGAGAACAACAAAGAAGTCAACTCTATAGCTCTAACTTTTATTTTGACACAACTAAAAGCAATTTCTGTGAAAGTGAAGTGTGCAAAGATTGAACTTACAAAGAATGAGTCATCTTTTGAAGAGCTGATTGATGACATCAAAACCCAAGAGAAGCATATTGTCGACCACCTCCCGAAGATGGCGCAATCCATGAAGACCTCTCTCTAGTCTGTCATAGCCATCAATATTGACTCCTTGTTCATCAAGTTGAAGCACTTTTACAAGGATTTAGTTGACTTGGAGAGGCTTATTCTTGATCTGCATTTTAGTTTGCTCTTGTTGTTTCTGGTATGTTGCTAGCCCCCACTATGATGTGTTTGACCAGTGAAATGGTAAACTTATCATATAGACTTAGTAGTGTGATAATTAAAGGCTAACGACTAGTATAACTTTTATAGTATACGTAGTACTAACTGGAAGCAAATCTTAGATAAACTCATTCTAGTGAGTTTCCAAGCAATAAGGACTGGCTTATAGGAAAAGTCTCTACCATAAATTATCTAGAGACCCGACCAACGACGTTGTATATGTTAGGAAACTGTGGTCATGAGTCTTATAGACTAGCCTTGATCACATTACATAAAGCAATACAAAATCACAATATATAAATAGAAGATATCAAAGAATGAATGCAAATCATAAACTTCATTGATAAGATAGAATATGTTACACATAATATTTGCGAAGATGTTCTATGTTCCAAGCATTGGATTGAACTCTGCCGTCCTCCACAGTAATTCGAATTGAACCAGGTTGGGTTATAGAGACTATAGTAAAAGGACATCCCACTTAGGAGATAATTTGATCAAATTAGACTAATTCTGGATTCGTCTTGGAATCAAGTCACCCATGCTAAGTGTTCATGGTTCAACTCTTCTATTGTAGTAACGACACAATCCTTATAGATAGGCTGCCGACCTGATAAGTGCTTGATCGCATTTTTTCGAGAAGGTTGACATCATCTTCACACTGCTCTGTAGAACCCAGATGAATTTCATTAGGTAATACAGCTTCTACTCCATACACCAGTTGAAATGGTGTTTCATCAGTAGCCTTACTGGTCGTAGTACGTAAAGCCCAAAATATTATGTACATGTAATCTACCTAAGCCCCTGAGCGTATTTTGAGTCTATTAAAGACTCTTTTCTTCATGCCTTGCATGATTTGATCGTTAGTATGTTCAACTGCTCCATTGCTTTGTAGATGAGCGACAGAAGTGAAACAAATCTTTGTGTCTATTTCATCACAGTAATTTTGAAACAGACTACTAACAAATTGTGATCCATTATCAGTAATAAGTCGATTGGGTACACCAAAACGAGTCACTACATTTCCCATAAGGTAATTGTAGTGACGGGCTTAGCTTCAATCCATTTAGTAAATGTATCAATAGCCACAAATAGAAATTTATACCCATTAGTTGCCCTAGGTAAAGGTCCAACTATGTCAATTCCCCATGTCGAAAATGGCCATGACAATGGAATTATTTGCAATCGATTTGCTAGTTGGTGTACTTGTCGAGCATGAAATTGACATTGCTCATAAGTTTTTACAAGATACATTGCGTATTGTAGTGTAGTGGTCCAATAATAATCTTGTGGGAAAGCTTTCTTGACCAGTGTTCTTTATGAAGCATGTGCTCTACATAAGCCCCGTGTATTTCATGAAGTAATGTTTCACCATCCTCCTAGGAAATACCACGCATTAGAACATCACATCCTCCTTTTTCAATGGTTGGACCCAATCTGCATCATGCTCGAGGATGGCGACCTCTGAAGTGGTCAGATGTACTTCTGTAGATGTAATTATAGAGGATTTAGACAAATATTTGAGGAAAACACTTGCCGGGATAAGTGATGGTCAGTAGCCCAATTTTGTCAATTGGTCCGCTAAAGTTTTAACTTTTCGCGGAATGTATTGGACTTCGAAACTGCTAAATTATTTTTCCAATTTCCTCACTTTATCCAGGTAGTGAGCCATTGTTTCATCGGAACATTGATATTCCTTGCTAACCTAATTTATGATCAATTGTGAATCCCATTTCACAAAGTCGACGGACACCAAGGGATTTAGTTGCTTGGAGCCTGGTTAGAAGACCTTCATACTCTGCCATATTATTTATAGCAAGAAATTACGTTTGGATTACGTATTGTAATTGGTCGCCTTGTGGCGTAACCAGTTACCAGCCCCTAAGCCTTTAAACTCTCGAGAGCCATCGAAGTATAGTGTCCAATGGTCATCTAGGCTATACTCTATCTGATCCCGTGGTTCAGAATTAGTCCATTCAGCGATAAAATCCGCCAAAGCCTGAGACTTAATTGCTCTTCAGACAATAAAATGGATATCAAATGATCCAAGTTCTACTAACCTCAAGGCAAAGGACAATGGTATTGTAATCTTACGTGATTGAAAATAATGTCATAGTTTACAGGAAGCCATTAATAGAGCGTAAAGTAACTTTTGGACTTGAGGGTAGCGTTTCTTTGGTCCATGTAATACTTCACTTACATAGTAAACATGTCGTAGGACCTTATCTCATTCCGCGATAAGTACGACACTGACCACATTAGGTGTAGCAGCCAAATATACCAACAAAGGTTCTTCTAGGCAGGGTGATACCAATATGGGTGGGCTTGCTTAATAAGTATTAACATTCTCAAAGGCTTTGTTTGCCTCATTCGACCAGTGAAATATATCATTGTTTTTTAAATACCTTAAAGAAAGGCAATCCATGTTCACCTGATCGAGAAATGAAGAAACTAAGTGTCGCCATTTGACTAGTTAAACCTTGAACCTCCTTCACTGTTGAAGGTGGTTGTAGAGATTCAATGGCACAATTTTTTCAGGATTGACTTCAATACCTCTAGAACAAACAAGGAAACCAAGTAAATTGCCAGAAGAAATACCAAAAGTAAACTTTTCTTTGCCGCAAGAAATACCAAAAGTACACTTTTCTTGATTCAACTTGATCTCTTTTGTTATTCAAATATTAAAGGTTTCTGTAACATCCCAAAATTTGATTTCTGTTAAAAACAAAATTTAATTAATTTCCTTGAATTTCCTGGATTTTTAAAAAGTTTTCCCTATTTATTTAAGGCCAAAAAATTATTTGCAAATCTAGATACCAATTTTGAGTTGAAAGTAATTTTATTAAGTTCAAAATAATACAAAGAATTTCTGTGAATTTTTTGAGAATTTTTGAACTCTATTTGCTATTTTCTAAAAGCCTATTTGAATTCTTTCAATTTTTGTAAATCGAAAAGCATTAAAAATCGATTTTGAATCATGGGCTGAATTCTTTTCCCACGACCCATTTTTCCTCTCCAGCCCATGGCCTTTGTCCTTCTTTCCCTGCGCTCGTGCTGGCCCAAGCGGCCCAGCCGCTCGCGCCCGCCTCTCCCTCTCCTCCTATCGCTGATAAGCGGGCCCGTCCTATCAGCTCCTTCTTTCTCCTGCAGTCGCGCGAGCGCCGTCGCCATTCTTGCCGTTCCCATGCATTCAAGCAGCTATTTCCACTCGTCATCATGTGCATTTAGGCCGACGATCTTCCTCAAGTCACATGCGCACTTAATCGGTTGTTTCCCCCTCCTTTTACTCGCATTTGCACCGTCGTCGCGTCAGCCTAAAACCGCCACACACGTTCTTGGCGACTCAGCCATCCCCTTGCCCTATAAAAGGGAGCAACCCCTTCGCAATACTCCACTCGTGCTCTCATTGTAGCCCTAGCTCCTCAATCCCACTCATGACGCCGAAATCGGAGTGTGAAGCTATCGGTGCCCGGGCCTCGCCGCCGTCGTTGAAGCCCGGACTTCATCATCTACAAGGGGAGCATCTCCGTCGCACGTTCTACACGGTGCTCGCCTCACCTTCACAGGAGAACCACCGGAGCACCTTCGCCGTCGTCGACCCGAACACACTACCACCTTTCTTCCTCATCGCCGACCATTTTTTCACCTCGTGCCCCCGCTTTGGTGTGCACCGTGTCCAACACCTCCTCCTCCTTCTTTTGTGCACACGCACACTCGTCACCGTGGCACGTATTGCCAATGACGTTATGATCCAGAGTGCTACCACCCGCTAGCATGACGTGGCCGCCACCTAGCAACCACGTGTGCACCACGTCAGCTCCATTTGCCCCGTCAACACCCGCGTGTCATGCATGCATGGTATCCTGGACTGTTTTACGTGCCTAGTCCACCGTGGACTTGGTCCATGGACTGAGGGCCCACATGTCAGTGACTGTTAGAATTTTCTTGTAGAAAAAATAATTCATCCGAAAAATGAAAATTCAGCTACTGACATCATGCTTACACAATATTTAGGTTTTCCTTTAGAAAAATAATTCATTAATTCTGGAAAATGAATTTAGGGTAATTTCTTTAGAATTGAAACGTCCCAGGACTCGTTCTCCTTCATATGAGCTCTAATTATTCAAATTTCTAAATTCATATAAAATTATAATATAGCTAACTATAATGAAATTATAAAATTTGGAGTTCATTTGAATTTGGCTTATTTTCGCATATAGACTTCGACCACTCCAGAGAGCTTGATTTCTTTGACGAGTCTGATCAACAACAATTTGAGCAAGGCAAGTTACATTATTTGATCACATTTGATCCCAATATTTTAAATTATTTAAACTATTTTAAATTAGTATTGAATGCTTATTTATATTTGGTTTAATTTAAACTCTTATTTTAAAGTTATAGTTATGCCTAAATCCTTTGTATGGCCAATATTGACATTATATCGAATATATTTGTCATCCTAGATAAAGCCTAGTTGATACAATAGTATGAACTAGGAATATTTGAAAAAATATTATGCCAAGACATGCTTAGACCAAAAATATTTAATTTGGGAATTTAGCCAAATATACAACTTAGTTTTAAAATGAGTTTATGGCATTGTTTTGCCATAGAGTTTTGCAAATGATTTGTGAAACAAATCAAATTAAAAATTGATTTATACTGGGCTAATTTGGATAGATGGTAGGTGCAAGTTTATGCACGAGATCAATTCAGTGAATGGTTGAGGCCCAGAGGTTAGTTGGAAGTTGCTCAGTTAAATAAGGACCATTCTGAGAGCTACATTTTGCTAAGCTTCTCCATGCTACCACAAGTCTGAAATGAGACAGACCTGGCCAACTAAACTACAATGGTTCACTGTGATTATGTCATTTGAGGTGTGGGTGTCGTGAAGACCTACTTTTAGTACCCACATGGCGTAAGAGAGGGTTATCGCTTGGTGTGAAACCTTGCGGTAGCGAAACCTTAGCGGACATAACTACGTTGGGATAGTGTAGGGTAAAGGCCTTGCGAAAGTTGCTTAGTCGCACGCCTACGGATGTGTGTCTTGGCCGACATATTAACTAAACTATCTCTTGTGGGTAAAGTTATACAAACTCTACATAGTATAAAACTATTTGAATAGCTGTGTCCACGGTCATTGATATGCTGAGCAAAGCCACTCAAAGTTAGATTTTGGTTTTGATTGAAAAATGATTTTAACTGAAATATTTTTGGATAGTTTATCCAAATGAGAAATTGGGCAAACAGCCTGGTGTTTAGGGGGTTATTCCTTCACCAATCGTGTATGGAGGTTTATCCTACACTAAAAATGATGATTAAAAATTTAAAATCAATTTCTAGATATAGTATAATTGCCTTGAAACTTAATAAAGATATTTCAACTAAAAATGACGCTTTCTGCAAACTTAGCCATATAAGCCACTTTTGCCATACCTTCATGCATTATATCCTATTATTGGGTGTAACTCGTGGAGTACGTTTCGTACTCACCTTGCTTAATAAAATTGTTGATCCGAGGAGGAGTACTACGTTGCTAGTGAGGACTTGAATGTCTAGGCTATGCCCTAGACGATTGCCTGTGCGTATCGTGTGGCCTACTACTACCTTAATTATGCTTTTCGCTGTACTTTTCTTTAGGCCTTATGCCCTTTTGTATTAAAAATATGATAATATGAATAAAATACATGATATGGACTTGCTATCATTTTTGTTGTACTGTGTACACTAGATGTTCCTGGACTAGTGTGGAAAACATAGAGAATTTGGGATCCTTTTACTCCCGGGTTCGATAGTTTCTGTCAAATCAAACAGATGATTAGAGATTTTTGAGCCCTTTACAGCAATCGCCTATGTATGCTTCCAGATTACACCCTATCTAATCGACAAAGGTCTTCTGCATAAGTCGTCGGTACATGGTACCCACATTTTTAAGCCCAAACGACATCTTAACGTAGCAGTAGATGCTAAAAGGGGTGATGAAGGAAGTCTTCTCTTCATCTTATCATGCCATATTTATTTGATGGTAGCCTAAGTAAGCATCCAAAAAACTCATCAATTCGCATCCCACAGTTGAGTAGACTAGTTGGTCGATGCGGGGTAAAAGGAAATCATAATTAGGGTAGGCAATATTTAAATCGGTAAAGTCAACACACATGTGCCACTTACAGTTGGTTTTCTTGACAATGACTGGATTCGCGAGCCAATCTGGGTGCTTGACTTAGCGAATGAAGCCAATGTCTAAGAGTTTGTCCAATTCTTGTCGATCAGGAGTGAATTGCTGTAGCTTCTGCTTTGCTGGTCATTTACCAAGTAGTATGACTAGTCTGTGCTAGATTACCTCCCTTGGGACTCCAGACATGTCGTATGGTTTCCACATAAAGACATCTACATTTTTCCGGAGGAAGGTAATGAGCTCGATTCCCTATTTTTCTTCTATTCCCGACCTAATTCGCACTATCTTGGACTGGTTGTTAGGAGTAAGTGGGACTTGCTTTACTTTTTCATTTAGATAAGGAATTGCCTTCAGCTACTCTACCTTTACAAGATTTTAATGAAGGGATACGGGTAGGCTACACTAGCTGGCAATTCCAAAATTCTACCACGTAAACCAGGACGTCATGCAAGCAAGAGATCATATATCATTATCACCAGACGCGCAGTGCAGCGGAAGAAGAGTTGGAGTAGCCTGATCCAATGAAGAGTGTGTCGATGTAGTGGTCATAGTCGATCGTCCAGCGTTCCTCGGTGTTGATCGTCTCCTCCAGCAACCAATCGTGTTCCTTGCAAAGTGGTGGATTGTCCTCAAGCGCAACAGCAACCGCAGTAGCACCTCCATGGTATCCACATGTCCAAGGGTGGAACGCCGTACGCCGGTGTGCTAGCACCAACTCGCATGGTATGGCTCTCTTGAGAAGATGGTGGCTAAGATTTCGGTAGAGCAACTCACGTTATCTCTCGTGATTCTCAATAGCCTCAAGCATCTCCTTATATAGTGCCCATGACGGATTTTATCCAAACACGTTTGTTCCAATCCGTTAAGTGTGTGACCCGTTAGGTTCATGTGTAATCAGTTGTGACTCGAAAAATCCTTTCCGATCACGAGTCATTAGCGGCTCCTAGCAAGACATAACGATTCCCGAGTACACACGAATTATATCAAACGAAGCTTAATGCAATATGATCTATGACTAGGTCCTTATCACTAACGGCTAGCTCGTATCTCTATACGACCAGCTCATATTTGGTCTCGACCAGTTCGTAACTCCTTACGACCAGGTTTCGACCACTTGGTGATCATGTTCGACTAGCCTACGACCAGCTCGTATTTCCATACGACTAGTCTGTATCTGATTGAACTAAAGGACCAGCTCGTGTATCCTCCCTTTGCCTCACGATATCTGGTTTAACTCCATGTGAGATTTATGTCATTCATGGATGGTTCAATACTTTCTTGATCAAGTGTCGGATAACTTTATGTGGTTGAACTCTTCGACCACTAGTGGCATGACCATGCACTTTCTTTATCCGATCATATTGAGGGGCCCAAAGATATCTCTTCTGTTATGTTAGGAGAGGCAAATCACATATCCGACCAGTCACATTCCTTCGCATGTTTCATATCATACCTTTATAACTACCAAGTTACGGAGTAGCATTTGGTAGCCCCTAAGTGTACCATTAGACATGTAGAAAACTATGATGATATCAGGTCTAAGGATTATACATCATCATTGCTTGAGACCAACAGAAGACACATAAAATCATAACAATCTCAATAGTATCTTAAGGTGGGTCAATCCAACCCCATGTTCTCTAACATGTGTCCACATTATTGATTCGATATCCCTATATCCATGACCGTGAAACATGGTCATCAATCAATACATGTGCTGGTCGATAAGGCACTACTGTTCCGACTAGTGACATCTGACCAGAGATACTTTTAGGATGACATCATATAAGTTAAAAGAGCTTCACCAACAAGTCACATACTTGTTAATCTTTATAACCAATAATCCATTCAAGGAACATAATAACATTTATTCAATAACTCATAAACATAGACGTGATACAATCATCTCCATGATTGCCTCTAGGGCATATCACCAACATTTAAGCCTTACATGGCTTTGCTGCATCATTAAGATCTCTTAATGGTAACTAATCATCAATCTCTAAAGATTTACAATCGCAATTGAGTGTAGTGGAATGATTACCTTGCACGTAGATGACACCTTTTGGGCTAGGAATTTTGGTACTCTGATAGGGGCGATGAGTAGTTGCCATGAATTTAGTTAGTGATCATCTACCTAAAATGGCATTATGTGCTAACTCAAAATCTTCAATTTCGAAAGTGATTAACTCTATTCATAAATTGTGAGAATCTCCAATGTTACTGGTAACACTATTTGATTTATAGGTGTTATCGAATGAGCAGGTACTATCATAAAGAGGATTTGTCACTGTTTTTATTTTATAACGAGGTATTTGCATCTCATATAAAGCATTTATGAAAAGTAAGTCCAAAGAACTACCACCATCGATTAGTACTCTTCCTACTTTGCATTTACTTATTATAGGAGAAACGACTAGTGGAAGTTTACGAGGTGCAGACATAACTTTTGGGCAGTAATTCTTGTTAAAGGTCAAGACCACGTCAGACCACTTTGGATAACTTGGATTCCCTGGTTGAGTGTCGACGTTGTTGACCTCCCTTCATGTGGATTTGAACTATTTTTTATGGATAAACAGTAGACCCTTCCAAGATGACATTAACATGGTTATTGGGCTTTTGGTACACCATTTGTTTATCTCCATCAATGTATTTGGTATTATTGGGACCACTACTTTCGGGTAGTGTAGGAATTTGCCCCTTACTTGATAAGAAGTCATACATGTGTTTCTGCCAGGTGCGGTAGTTACGCAATTCATGACCAGATACATTATGAAGTGGACATCAACGACCATTCCCGCTAGTCACGCAAGAGCCCTTGGATCCAGATTGATCATTTGAATGACCAACTACTACTACAAAAAGGCTAATACTGGATGACTCATCACAGACGGTTGACCAAAACCGTCAGTATTAAATACAATCATAGATGGTTTTGGTTTAGTGACCATCTGTGTTACTGGCTACGCTAAAAATCGTCTGTGAAGATGTAATATCACAGACGGTTCATGTTGAAAACCATCTATGAAGTATCATAGACGGTTCTGAAAAATAACCATCTGTGATACTTCACAGACAGGTTTCAACATGAACTGTCTGTGACTTCCCGGCCTCATCACAGACGGTTTGTATTAAAAACTGTCTGTGATAATCTCACTTACTGCAGACTCAACCCTCATAGATATGTCTTAAATTCCAGTTATGTTCTCACTGCTACTGCTTTGAGGAGGTGGGCCTTTGAGGCGATTCGGTGAAAGGAGACCGCGGATTTGGGAAGAGTGGTTGTAGATCCATTTGTTCTTGACTATCGATGGTTAGTAATTTGTTCCTAATTGCATTATATTCTAGATCTAGCTTGCTGAAGAGAGAATTAAATATGGTTTAGATCTAGCTTTTTGTGTTGTTTTGCAAGTCTTGGCTTCTTGCCATCTGAAGTTGACTATAAGTACTTGAGATTTCAGGTACTTTTGTAAATTAATTAGTAGAAGTTGGGTGTGCTGTCTATAATGTGTTTGTGATGAACAACCTAACCCTAGGGTGCATGGCCAAACTTTGGATTTTATTGGTGTTGTTGCCATTGATTACACACATATTACTGCACTCCTATTGTAATGCATTGCTATTTTTTTAGTTCATTAGAAATACATATTTCAAATGACATATCCAAAGTTGCATCTATAGTATACTAATTAATTAATTCAATATTTAACACTAAATTTTGTTATATGTGTAGCGTAGTTGGACCAAAGCTGGATGTACGTAGAGAACTGTGTGAGTGAAGAGTACATTAATAGCGTATCTGCTTTTACAAGAGCTGTCGAGGAGGACATATTGAATAAGGGAGTGGAATATATGTAATGTCCATGCATTGGCTGTGAGAATCTAAAGATGTTTAAGAACCTAGCGCAGATCGAAGCACATTTGATTCGAAGGGGTTTGAAAAGGTGGCATACATGTTGGACCAGTCACGGTGAAGAGCGGATTATATAGGAAGGTAGTAATAACGAAATCGCTAATGAAGTCAACGATATGCCGCAGGATGATGTCGATTGTGGTTCCGATTCGGATAGGCTGTACGATGACAATCTGGATCAGATGCTTCATGATGCAAAAAGAACTGTGATGATAGAGAGTATGTTAAATTCTGGGGCTTGATGGAGGAACTAGAGAAATCTTTGTTCACATGCTGCAAGTCAAAGTACACAAGATTGTCATCCGTGCTTGAACTGCTAAAATTGAAGACAAGCAACGGTTGGTCCGACAAGAGTTTCACGATGTTGTTATGCCTCTTAGCGGACATGCTTCCGGAGGGAAACGAGTTGCCCGAAACCACCTACAAAGCCAAGAATATTCTTTGTCGATACAAGCGTAAGAATCAATCAGATGACGGCGAGGGAATCGAAGTGAAGAAAAGACCTCCTGCTAAGGTGGTGTGGTATCTTCCTATAATTCCCCGTTTGATGTGGTTTTTTGTGAACCCAAAGGAGGCAAAACAGCTGCATTGGCACTCGGAGGAGCGTAAGAAGGATAGCGAACTAAGGCACCCTGCTGATTCCGCCCAGTGGAGAAACATCGATAGGAGGTTTGCAGACTTTGGTGCGGAACCGAGGAATATAAGGTTTGGATTGATTACAGATGGAATAAATCCTTTTGATAATATGAGCAGCCGACATAGCACTTGGTCCGTAACTCTCTGTATCTACAACCTTTCTCCTTGGTTGTGTATGAAGCGGAAGTATATTTTATTGTCGATACTTATCCAAGGGCCGAAACAACCTGTGAATGATATTGATGTGTACCTAGCACCATTGATGGAAGATCTAAAAATATTGTGGATCGAAGGGGTACAGGTATGGGATGCGTACAAACGAGAGAAATTCACTTTACGCTCCATGTTGTTCTACACCATAAATGATTATCCTACCCTTGTTAACCTATCGGGCCAGAGTACAAAAGGGGCCAAAACCTGTACTCACTACTTATATGATACTGAGAGTGTGTCGCTGAAGCACTCGCACAAAACCGTGTACATGCATCACAGTAGGTTCCTTCGGAGGGCTCACCCATACCGCAGGATGAAGAAACAATTCGACGGAGAGAAGAAGGACAGTTTAGCTGCAAGGTGTAATATCCCAATTTTCTGATCTTTAAAAATCCTTTGAATAGTTAGTAGGGAGAAAATTCACCATTTGGATTTATTTGAATTTAATGCAAAAGCTTAAACATGGACTTTGGATATCAAAACAATTTAACATGATTAAAGTCAACATCAACAATGGTCAAAACTATTTTATTTGGGTTCTATGTGCTTAGATATATTTTCTAGATTTTTCTAGTATTTTTCCAAGTTCATTTGCTATTTTCTATTGCCATTTGGAATTTCTGCAATTTTCTAAAATAGAAAACTATATAAAATCTCAGTTCAGGTCTTGGGCTGAATCCTCCTTTGCTGGCCCGTTCCTATTCTCCAAAGCCCAACTTCCTTCAGCCTGTTTTTTTTTCCGTTTCGGCCTAGTTCTCTGCGCGTAGCCCAACCCGCGCAGGCGCTCGCTTGCACTCTCTGATGGTGGGCCCCGCACCATCATCTCCTTCCTTCGGCTCCTTCTTCGCGCACGCGAGTCTGAAGATGCCATTGAAGTCCTTGTGAAGCTTCGTCCGACAACAACCTAAACAGCCCCGATTCTTCGTGTGGACCCCATATTCTAGAAACTCTATCTCTACCATAACTGAATCAAGCTCGTATCCCTTCCGAATCCCTCTTTATCCCTAAGAATAGATAAGTCCGAATCAAACCCGAATTTGGGGTTTCCTTATCCTGGCTCAATTTCGGGGTATAAATAGCACCCATGGGTTCGCCTTGGTCCTCCGTATCCAGAGCCCAGTTCAATTTCACCTTAGATCAATCCGAGCCGCCGCTATTCGAGCTTTAGGGTTTTGAAGCTGAAACCCTAAAAACTCTAATTCTGCCACCGTTGGCCGTGTTTCGCCTCAGTGGACTGTGTCATCGCCTTCATCATTGTAGGAGCATCCTTGTGCACCCTTTTTCGACCCCGGAGCACCTTTGGTTTTCGTCCCCGACAAAACCTGGTCGTCTTTCTCTGCTCCGGCGCCGATTCCGGCCATCGTCGTGATCCATCCGTGCCAACTCAGGTTCCAGCAGGTGCGCATCAGCATCACCTACCCAATGCGCGCATCCACTGCCATACCCGCGCCGCCGTTCGCCGTTGTCGGCCGAGTCCGAAGGTGTCACAGATGAACTGACGTCATCAGAAGACATGGCATCCACGTGTGTTGCCATGTCACCTGTTCACTGAGGTGTTGCACAACGTGGCGGCCACGTCAGATCCGACTTGGCAGACCCAATTCAAACCCAGATCCAGATCGGGTAGACTTGGTCCTTGTGAGCCATGTCTATAATAGTAGGACCCACATCAAATTCTTTTTTCCTTTATTCTTTTCAGCTGAATTTCCCAGGGCTGACATCATATATCCGGATTTTTCAATTGCAAAATAATTCGGAATATTTCGTAAATCCAAATAGGGTTTTCTTTTAGATTCAAACTTCCAAAGCCCATATTTTTTTGCATCCGAACTCCGATTGAGCCCATTCAAATTTCTAAATTCATCTAAATTCAAGATCTATTTATCTGATATTTTTATTTAATTTTTGGAGTTTGTTTTGCCTCTGTTATTTATTTGTTTTGTTTATTTTCCTCGTTTGCAAGTAGACGTCGATACTTTGGGAAGCTTTGAAGAAGAAGGAGCACCCCAAGAGCAAGATCAGTACCTAGACCTAATCCAAGGCAAGTTATACCTTTGATCATGTTGAATCCCAGTTTTCTAAAATTACTTTGATTCAAATTATTGCATTTACTTTAAGTATTTAATTAAATTCTTTTGGGTTTAGTTATTAATCCAACTTGTTATATACACACTTGTCTATTGTTATGTTATAATCTTTTGCCACCCTAGATTGGTTCCTTATTTAGTTGGTATTATCGTAGCACCAACATGGGTTGGTTAGATACGATTAGATTGCTTAGCCATGCTACGAGTCATCATTTCATGTAAGTTGCAGTTATGAACTTGACTATGTGATTATGGAACTGTGTGTACTATGTGATATTACTTGTTGATGGCATATGTTGCACTTAGCCAACAGGATGGGAAAAGATTTAGACGGAGGCAAGTGGTACTGTGTATTGTTATGGTGGAGCTGTGTGCATGGGATTTAATCTGTGTGACATAGCTAGAAATTAGAAGTCTTGCCTTAGTCAATTAAGGACTTAACTTGGTGCGCCATTGAACTGAGCCTTACTATACGATCACATGCCTGGTATGGGATGGACCTAATTTAGTATGTTATGGATTCTCGACATTGATTACTCAGGTAGTAGGTTAGGCTGTGTTGTATGGGTGGAGGTGTGTTTCTATCTCCGTGGTGACTCACATCTATGAGCGGTTCGCCATCTTCAGGTCCAACGATGTGTATCAGACTGGCTTTCTCCGTGGGTTGGTCTGGCGGTAAAACACATCGGGAGTGTCAATGTTTGAGATGAAGTTTCTGAAACGTTTTGTTATGATTAGTGCTAGCTACACTAGTTGTATCGTGTGGGTAAAGTGTACAAACTCTGCAGAGTGTTAATTAATCTATTCGAATAGCCGTGTCCGCGATCATGGACATGCTCGGGGATTTCACACGAGGGGTAGTGTTCATAAAACTCTTGGGAAGGGAGCTGTGTGATCTAAGTCATATGGTTGTGTGAATAACTTGTTAGGGCTATGTGTCTTTGTGAAATCAAACTGTTAAAATTAATATAGTTTATTTGTTTTACTTCATGTTTCAATCGATTATTCATATTCAAATTGAAAATGTTGCATTTCTATAAAAGAACCACAGAAGCCATTCCTTTGGAATAAACCTCATGTATAAATTGCATTCTGTAGTATGACTTACGAGTACGGTTGTGTACTCATGCTTGCTATAATCAAATCAATAGAAGAGGAGGACTCTTCGCCTGCTTTCGAGGAGGAGTTCTACCAAGGTGCCTGATCATTAGGGTCTTGATCCCAGTCGGTTGCCTGTGGCGAATTGATGGGATTCCTCTGAAGTTATCTATTCCACTGTTATTTAATTCTCTGTCCGCTTAATAAGTGTAAACTCGACTATAAGGTCAAAACCATTATTCGTTAATCAAATTACTCGTTTATATTATTAATCATCTTGTGTGGATCGATATTCATCTATGTTGACACTGTATACACTAGCGTGATCCTGGACTAGTGCATGATACATAGAGATTCCAGAATTGTATTTTTGGGTCCCAACACAAGGCATTTAAGCGGAAAAGAGGTATATGATATGGTTAAGGATTTAGATGTTGTGCTCGGAAAGGGATGTAAACCGAGGACCCATGAGAAGAACATCTGGAAGAAGAGATCAATATTTTGGGACTTACCTTATTGGGATCACCTAGAAGTTCGCCACTGCATCGATGTCATGCACGTAGAGAAGAATGCATGTGACAGCTTGATTGGTCTCTTACTGAACATTCGTAACAAAACAAAGGATGGTGTCAATGCATGGCTTGGCTTGGTTGATTTGTACCTTCCCCCCTGCTTGTTACAATCTGTCCAAAGTTGAGAGAAATGAACTGTGTCAGTGCTTGCATGGTGTGAAAGTTCCGTCTGGTTACTCCGCCCACATGAAGAAACTTGTTTCGATGGAATATTTGAAGTTAATTGTCATGTGCTGATGACACAGATGCTCCCTGTTGCAATTAGAAGTATTTTGCCAATCAAGGTCCGACAGACAATCATGAGGCTATGTTATTTCTTTAACACAATTGCTTAGAAGATCATCGATCCTAAAGGACTAGATGCTCTGTAGGACAAGGTGGTGTCGACTCTATGTCATCTTGGGATGTATTGCCCTCTGTCGTTTTTCAATATCATGGTCCATCTCATTGTTTACATTGTGAGGGAGATAAAGATGTGCGGCCCCGTGTTCCTACATAGCATGTACCCATTTGAGAGGTTCATGGGAATTCTTAAGTCCTATGTACAGAATTGATCTCGGTCGGAGGGTAGCATCGTCGAAGGTTATGCAACCGAAGAGCTCATTGAGTTCTGTGTCGATTACATGGCTCTGGTTGAACTGATAGGTGTGCCTTGATCTCGCATGAGGGGAGTCTCAAGGGTATCAGGACCATTGGAAGGAAAGTAATCACTCTAGATATGGATGCATATGCTCAACCCATTTCTCGGTCTTGCAGCACATGACCGAAGTGTCCCCTTATATCGACCAGCATAAGGACGTGCTTCGGCAATATAATCCAGAGCGACCGAATGTTTGGATCACGAGGCAGCACTAATGTGACTGCGACCCGATCTTCTGAAAGGTAGTGATATGTCGATTGTGGAGAACACGACGTTGATGATCCAAAGGCTTCGACCAAAACAGATCGAACCCCTCGCAATCACTACACCATTGCTCCTATGGTTATCAACCGTGCCGAACGCGGTTGACCTCGCCAAGAAGGCTATCTCCTGCAAGCGAATCGAGAACACAAGCAAGAGAGTAGAAGATGCAATCTAAAATTGTATTGTGAATAATGATTAAGCTCACAAAGTTGGGGTTCCTCAAACCAAACGTGCGGCGAAACTGCTATGCAGAATAACCTAAAAAGAAAACCCGAGTCTTACAAAAGGGGCGGCGGCTCCTATATGAGGAGTTGCGGCTAGGAGGTGGGTGCCCTAGTGGGGGGCGTCAGCCAAGGAGGTGGCCGAACTAGGGTGACACCTTCCCCCTGGGCCCAAGCAATATAAGGCCTATGGCCCAAAATGAAAGGTGTCGCAGCACCATGGATAATAAGCCTAAATTCGTCGCCCCGATGAAGTAGACTTGAATGCAACCGAATTGGAGACGACCAAACTAAATGAAGTCCTTGATGTTTCCCTTGCCGTGAGTGGCTCCTCCTCTCCATGATTCCCTTCTATGTATTGGCGTAGATGACTAGGACTTGAGGGATCCTCCCCATTATTCCTAAGTAACAAAAGATCACAATTATTATGTAGTATACCATTCTGCATAGATAAATTAGTAGCACATAGAAACGAGCTCACCTCATAATTTTAGTGACGTGCACGAGCTCTTGTCATAGGACCTTGTAGTTCAGCAACTGGATCTAGAGGATTTTATGTAGTGCATGTATCTGAAGGAGTGATATCCTCATCAAGCACAACAGTCGGTTCAACCAATGGTAGAAGGAGCGACTCGCTAGGAGCTCGTCAAGTGATATGCTGACATGGTTGGCAAACGAGCCAACATTTACAGTTGTGACATGGCAAGGATACGACATAAATAGGTACACATTCTATACGTAGGCTCAGGATATAAAAGGCACTAACTAGAACAGCGGTGTCCGCATAGATGCATTCAGTACCGATGGGCTAAGGGGCTCCTACTATAGGCTCATATAGGAGATTTGGGAGCTCGACTACGTGCTTTTCAAGATCCCCCTGTTTCGGTGCCGTTGGGTCCATCTCCCGTAGGTGAAGGTCGAGAAGTACTGTGTCACTACTGTGGACCTCGAACGTGATGGATACAAAGACGAACCATTCGTACTCGCTAACCAAGTTGTTCAAGTCTTCTATGTAACCGACCAGGCAAATAAGAAGTGCCATGTAGTTCTTTATGAAAAAAGGAGGATTGTTAGAGTTGAGAATGTAGTGGACGAGGAAGAATACAATCAATTTGACGAGTTGCCTCCTTTTAGAAATGACATAAGGGTCGAGGAAGAACAACGTGATCATCATGAAGGGCTAATTTTTAAAGGAAATAAGCAAGTGGAATAATGAATGAAATGTTTATGTGTCATATGTTCTGTATGGTTAATTTTAGTTCATTTGATTTAATTGATTTGTGAAATGGATGTGCTTGTTTCTGAAATGAATGTCAATTGGATGTATACATATACTTGTTGTTTTTCTGCTTGTTTTAGAGGGCATGGTTAGAATTTCCTAAGGCTAGCCACTAAACAAAAATAGATTTAGCAATATAAAAGAATATCACAGATGGTTCCTTCGAACAAACCATCTGTGATCAGCTATCATAGACGGTTTCATCTACAAACCGTCTATGATACATCATCTATCACAAACGGTTATTTATTGGAACTGTCTGTGATATGTATTTATCACAGATGGTTCTCCTTTAGAACCGCTTGTGATGTCTAACCCTATTTATATTCGAACTCTAGGGTTTGCCCGCACCCCCACTCAAATGATTAAGTTTCTCTAACTCTCCATCTTCCCCCTAGCTCGTCGCCACCGTCCTCGACGCCGCCTCCTCCTCGAGCCCGGCGCGCCTCCTCCCCCGAGCTCGCCGCCTCCTCCCCGAGCATGAGCCGCCGCCTCCCTGAACCCGACACCCCTCCTCCCCTGAACCCGGCGCGCTCCTCCCCGAGCCTGAGTACACATCACCTCCTCCTCTCCCGAGCCCGACACGCCTCCCCTTCGACGCTGCCCAACTGCTCTAGTGCTCCCTGCTCGTCCTTCTCCTCGATGCCCAAAGGTAACCGATACAATGTGGTGGGCTTGATACTGCTACTAGAATATATTGCAATGTGGTGTGGTGGGCTTGAGATGAATGCTCTGTGATGATAATAATCCTGTACTAAAATTGTTTTGATAATCGGGTTTGAACTTGAGATCTAATTGGAATGCTTACTACTGTTGATTGATCTTTAGCATTTAGTCTGTTACTTTTAGTTGGTTAATTGGTTGAACCTCCAGGTCGAAAGTATTATCTGTTGTCTTTTGTTTAGAGATCATGTTGGCAGATAAGCAAAGCACTATTTTAGAGCTCAAAGTTTGAATTAATATCGTCAAATTCAATTGATGAAGAGTATACACTAAAGTAGCGAGAAGGCCAAGATTAAATCTTGTGCAACTCTACATTTGGGAACAATATCAAAATATTAAATCTTAGCTTTATACTGATTTTATTTGTTCACATGATGTTTGTGTTGAGCATATTATTCCTTTTAAATGACTTGGAGAATATTTTCTTGTGAAGATGTCTTCCACACATTCTTCGTCATCGTCACCTCATGCGTCTGATGCGTCTTCCTCTGGGAAATCCAAGCGCAATAAAAGAAAAAGAATATCGAAATGGTCCAAGGGCCGATATACCATCATGTAGGTCGATGCGTCTGGGACCCCTCTCAATCCTCGTCGAGCAGCGTCCGCATTCCGGAGAATGGTCGGAATAGTTGCACGGGAACGGGTCAAGATCACCTATGATTTGTGAAAGGAGTTGACCAAAGATAAAAAAAGGTGAGATGTTAACGGATATTTTCTGATCGTTCGAGATCCTAGAACAACATTAGGCCTCCGTGCGATGATATGTGTTGCTATGGGCGTGCAAAGCGTGGAAGAATTTCAAGAGTACGCTTATCAAGCAATACATGGAGAAGGATCTGATGCCCTTCCAGAAGTATTCATTCGTGGAAGAGTACTAACAAGACTTTGTGGCAAAGAAGACAACATATGATTTTAGGAGTGAAAGTACAGCGCACAGGGCCCTCTAGGAAAAAACACGCACCCCACAAACTCGGCACCGCTAGGTATGCGGGTCAAATCCCACAATAGAGGGAGAATGACGAGCAGGCAATCCGTTGGGATGTCTCCCTGCCATTTGCCGGGATCCCTATGAGCGCGCCCGAAACTAGATAAGAGCGAGGTCATCTACCATGTCTTCAGGGGCCATCTTCTTTCCAAACCCCGCAGACGAGGAAGTGTCCCACTGCATGGTAAGATATCAAACTACCTAGTTTGTAATTACTCCATAATTTCATAGGAAGTGAAATAACATGTCAGACTATTGCAGAAAACGCTAAGTGCACAATCTTCCCAAGGCTCATTCTAGACAGCCAGGGAGAGAGATATACTCTCTATGGCCCTGGGAAACAATGAGCACCTAGGTCGCATGAGAGGCCTTGGTCTTTATGTTCCATAAAAATAGGGATTCCCAGAGGACTCCGAAGCATACCGGAGTAGGAAGAGAGCCAAAGCCGAGCGCGATGCATGGCTATGAGAGGAGATTCGTGAATCCCTCAGAGATGAGATCACTAAATCCCTTAGAGATGAGATCAATGATCACGTTAGAGATGAGACGCGATGGCAGACAGAGAGGCTTAAGGACAGGCTTAGGGGAAATCAGTTGGAAGCCCCCGCCGCTACCGTGGTAGCCAACCGCCCCCCCCAACCGTCAGAGTAGCTGCGTGTCCAACCCTATCGCAGAAAGCGACGACAGATTTCCTGTCAATGACATCCTGGTAATAGTTATGATCTTTGGAATGCTCTATCCATTGAAGCGGCTTGTTGGAGTAGCTAACTTTGTGTCGTTATGTACGTGGCTACGAAGTGCAAGCTCCAAGTGAGATATGCCTCCGTTGCCCTGGATGATACCTAGGGCCTGGCATATCCATCTAGTGTCGGGGCCTTGGTGCACGGTGTAAATCCAGCGTCGGGTTTCGCAAAATTGAATGTGGACGGTGTTAATGCCAATTTCGACATCGTCCCGCTGCACATGCCCCCAACCAACGAGGTCATGACTCTAGGGCAAGCTATTGGAACATTCATCTAGTGGCCCAAGAGGGACATCTGCTAGGAGCTACCTACTCTAGTGTCAACTTCACGGGAATGTCCTGCAACGGTGCCAAATCCACGGGAGCTACATGTGTAGGTTCCACTGGATTCTAATTGTAATTATACCAAAACGGAACAAGGTAATATATGTAGATTCCCTAAAGAGGGCCGAAAATAACTTCACAGTTGTCCGACGATTAATCGACGGGTAAACACATTTCCTCCATAGATAACTCTATTGTAGCCTTTCCTTCCTTTGCAATGGCCAAGCCTAACTTTTTGGAATCATGTAGGTCGTTCGCCATTTACTTTGCAAAAGGAGGGAAATCTAAGGAAAGGATCCTGCGAGACGATCTAAATTTCCTGGTATTCGCTAGTACACATTAATACTATATAACACTTCGTAGTAATGCCTCTCGAACTAACTAATTCTATTTTTGCAATGCCACCAGCAGCTACCGGGCAACACCTGTGGATACTATGTTTGCCACAACATGGAACTACTCGTCGGTTCCATGATGACCAATGATCCCCGGGTTTGTCAATCTTGCAATAATTATTTCATACTTATCAATTTATATATGCACGAATTTAATCGTCCTAGCGACAGGTTGCAAGCATCGCTACAACTGCGTTGGAACAAGGCCAGCTCATAAACATTCGAGGACTGTTTGCGTCATTCTTGAACTGTGAGGTCATAAATCTAGATGGGAAGTTCCACAATGTAGATTGAACTTGATTGGGGTAAGATTGAACTTAATGGTACATGTGTGTAAATGTTCACGAATGGTTAGTTTTAGTTCATTTAAGTTAATTGATTTGTGAAATGGATATGCTTGTTTCTAAAATGAATGTGAATTGGATGTATACATTTACTTGTTTTGTTTCAGCTTGTATCATAGGGCATGGCTATCATTTCCTGATGCTAGCTAATAAATAGAAATAGATTTAGCAATACAAAAGATTATCACAAATGGTTTTATCTACAAACCATTTGTGATACATAAGCTATCACAAATGGTTTTATCTACAAACCGTCTATGATACATCAGCTATCACAGACGGTTTGTAGATAAAACCATCTGTGATAGTTGACTAGCACAAACGGTTTTGACTCAATAACCGTCTGTGATAGTCTGCATCACAAACGGTTGGAAATCCATCTGTGATGACCTCATGTCATTACTAATCCATAAACTCAGATGGCTCACAAAACTGTCTGCGATGACGCTTTTGAACTGTTTGTAAAGACCTTTTCTGTAGTAGTGAACTTTCCTCCTCCATGGATCCTTGCCCTTGTTTTAGGTTGGGCGCTGCTCTATGATAGAGACCCGCCTTGATGCAGGCCTCATTTTGTTCTTCTTTTTGCCTTGCCTTTGTGATCAGATCTGACCGGTTTCTTTAATTCTTTCTTGTCAGAACCTTTCATACATGGTTGTGGTGGTGTATGGACCTTGTCGACCATTCGGTTCCACTACACTACTGACACGGTTCTTGGCGGGTGGATGTCTAGGCCTTCTGTCAACCTCTTGTATTGTACAACCTGTTTAAATGCTCGAATAACAAAGTCGTCAGTAATGTTAGGAATGGTATTGCGCACTTCTACAAACCTTTTAATAATCTGACAAATTTTCTCCAAAAGTTTGACGAAGACGATGTAAAATCATCCTCTTTTCCTGGCATAGTATAACTACTTTTGAAGTTATTTATTATAGAATGGCATAAATTTTCCCAACTATAAAGAGAATTTTTCGGTTAGTTGAATAACCATGTCCGAGCAGATCCTTCTAATACAATGGCTAAGTAATTAGCCATTACCTTTTCATCGCTGCCCACAGCCTTGACTATGGTAGTATAGATTTGGAGAAATTCTGAGGGATTCTGTGTTCCATCATAGCTTTCCAGATATCCTGGCTTGAACATTTCTAGCCAGGTAACTTCTCTTAGCCTGGGTGGGAAAGCCTTGCACCCTGCGTATGGCCCCAATCGTGGTCGGATGTTATGACTTTTATCACGATTATCAGGAGAACGAAGTCTTATACGACTACGATTAGAGTGCTCACCTAGGCCTACCCTATCAAACACGCTTCACCGGGGCGGATCGCCTTCTTGACAGTGGTTGTTGTTGTGATGTCTATTTCAAGAGGCAGAGTGGTCTGCCCTGGAACTAGTTTGAGACCATGAAGATTGTGAAAGGCTTTGTACTTCTGCAACAGCGTCTTGCAGGTCAACAACAAATGAACAAATGACCAGAAGGTCATGTTCATTGTTTTCTCCCATCTGATGGTTAACGATGGCACTTGAAAGTATGTGAAAATGGTCTACGGGGGTCTATGCCTGCGAATGTGATGGTACAATATTTAAATCTCTTACTGTCATCCTAGGGTAGCCTGGGGCGTAGTTGGCGGACACTAGTCACCACTCGTGTTGGTGATAGGCCTCCTTGTAACATCCCAAAATTTTGGGGTTTTTTGAAGTTTTGAAAGTAAAAATAACCATTTTAATTTTTTCTGTTAAAGTTAAAGCTTAATCTGAATTTTCTAAATCAAAAACAATTTAATGGGAATAATCTCAACATAACTATTGTCAAAATTATTTTATTTGGATTCTATGTGCTTGGATATATTTTCTAGATTTTTCTAGAATTTTTTCAAGTGCAATTGCTATTTGGATTTTTAGTATTTTCTAAAAATTAAAACCTATTTAAATCTCATATTTGTCTTATGGGCCGAAACCCAAATCTCGGCCCAATCATGTTCCTCTTTCAGCCCAAAACCATACGGCCCGTTCCTTTCCTCCCTCTCCGCCCGCGCGCGCAAGTGGCCTCACCGGTCGGTCACCTTCGTGTTGTTTATGCGGTGCTCAAGAACAAGTTGCTACGACCGTGGACCCGCCTGCCACATTGTCTTTGTCTCTGAGTCGAACTCATCTCTTCCTCTTTCCTTCAAGCACCGCCGCCGTCTTCATCGGGGACTCCTCGCTCCTGACCCTATTTAAGGCCTCGAGGACCGTCGTTTCTCGCACCCCGAGTCGCGCCGCCTCTAAAACCCTAGCTGTCGTGCTCAAGCCGCCGCTTAGAGCCCTAGATGTTGTCGTCGTCTTCAACTCCGGCCGAAGGTCTCCGTCCTTATCGTCGCCGCTCCGGTGCATCTCTTCGGCCTTGGACGCCACCCTTGGGATCGCCTAGAGGTCCGCTTCTCGATGCCGCTTTCGTCCTCGTCGGAGAGCTCCTCTAGAGTCGTCGTCGTCAAGCCCGTAACCTAGCTACCGCCTAAGTCTCACCTTCGTACACCTCCATTCACCTCAAGTCGCCGCGATTACACCTTTGAGTTCGCCGTCGCTTGGGCTACCCGTTGGACACCACCATTCGCTTTGCCGAGGCCGCAATCGCCGGCGACCATCGATGACCGCGCGCCACCACTGCCAACGTCCATGTCAGCACCATCTTGTTAGCCACCTCAACGCCGTGTCAGCTTTGTGCATTCATGTCCACTAATTCACCGCCGAGTCAACGCCCGCGTGGCACAACTGCACCCAAACTCAGTTTCAAAGCTCGGTAGAATTGGTCTACCGTGGGCCATCTCGCTGACGTGTGGGTTCCACATGTTAGAGAAATTTCTATCTTCTTTTTCTTTTTCTTTTCGGCTGAAATTCCAGGGCAGACGTCACAATCCGGATTTTTCAATAGAAAAATAATTTGGAAATTCCAGAAAATCCAATTTAGGGTATTTCTTAGTGTTTTGATCTTCCAAAAGACTTATCTTTTGCATTTGAGCTCCGATTGAGTCCATTCAAATTTCTAAATTTATCTAAATTCGAGATCTATTTATTTGATATTTTTATTTAATTTTTGGTGTTTATTTTCTCTCTATTATTTATTTATTTAATTTATTTACTTTGTTTGCGAGTAGACGTTGATACTTCGGGAAGCTTTGAGCAAGGAGGAGTGCACCAAGATCAAGATCAATCCCAAGATTTATTCCAAGGTAAGCTATAGTCTTTTGATCATATTGAACCTATGATTTTAAAAGTATATTTTTTTATACAACTGCATGCTATCTTTATATAAATTATTTTGGGATTAGCTATCACCTGTTGTCATTATGCCTCTATTGATTATTTGAATGCCATGAATTATTTGTCACCCTAGCATGGATAATTTTAGTTGGATATGTTTATATCACCAACATGGGTAGCGTACAAATGCTTAGTTCAGCTTAGTTACGATGGGTTCATTATCACATATGTCATAATGATTAATCTTGACTTAATGATATATGAAATCGTGGTGGTTAACCACTGCTATTAAAATTGGTGTACTATGACAGGGTATGTCATTGGTTTTGGTTAAACAAAATAGTTTTCGCTCGGGCGAGTGGTTGGTGGATAGTGGGGGTGTGGTTTGAACATGTCGTGGGTTAGTGGTAGACTCGACTGAGTAACTTGTCCAGGATTAATCTTGTGCGCCATTGATCTGGGCCTTAACCGTACAACCACATGTCTGATGGGACGGACCTGGCTAACTAATTAGCAATGTCTTAATTTCGGTTCTGTCTTGGAAAGCGTGAGTTATGGGAAACATATATTCACGATGGCGCAAGAGGGGGGCCCTATCTTGTCAGAAAGACATTCAGTGTTGAAACCTTAGCGAGCAAAATTGGGTTAAGAAGGAGCTTTGTAAAAGCCTTGTGATGATCACTTAAGTCGCACAACCAAGGAAGTGTGGTTAGACTCTTTGAGTTGATTAATCTCGTGTGGGTCAAGCTGTACAACCTCTGCAGAGTGTAAAACTATTCGAATAGCTGTGTCCGCGGTTATGGATGTGTCCGGGGATTTCACACGAGAGGTAGAGTTTCTTATAAAAGGCATTAGAGTGTGAATGGGAAGTTCACTTGATGAATATAATGTTTGTTTGGTGAACGGGTAATTCACTTGGTGGTCTGGTTGGGAAGTGAATGGGTAGTTCACTGGTTGTTTCAAAGCAATTGTTTAATTATTTATTATTGTTTTCAACTAGCATTTTAATCTATTTATTGTACTTATCGTAAATGCTGCTTTCTGCAAAAAAAAACCATACAACTAACCTTTGTTCAAGCCGTGCATGAATACTATTTGCATACATTTTCCTACGGCTTGCTGAGTGCTTTATGCCCTCACGGCTTTACGCCTTTGTCGATCAGTTGAAGAATATCGAGCTATTCAAGAGTTCTTCGTCTAGGAGTACCATGAAGGTTTTGCAGATTAGGATGCGTTCTCCACTCGATTGCCTGTGAGCATATTGATTGGCCTTTTCAAGAGTTTTGTTTCGCTGCAAGAGTTTATTTGTTTCTTCAGCCCTGCGTGGCAAGTTAAGTAAACATTGACCATAAGGTCCAATTATTATTACTATTTGTTACTTTGATATCTTTTTAGTTATATCGAATAAATGGATGGTATTTCATCACTATTTCCTGTGTGAGCTAGCTACTAATCTGGGACTAGTTTAGAATACAAAGAGGGTTCCTGAATCATATTTTTGGGTCCCGACACTCCTAGACGTCCCCGACGTATTTTATGGTACTAGCAACAGACCTCCTCCATTGCCTTTTGTTTGGCTGTGAGGAGTTGGTTGTTACATTGTTCTAGCGCAAAACGTTTAGTCTGCTCCTAGGCCTCACGTTGTTCACGTGTCGCTCGCTGCTTGTCGGTCTCGTTGGCGTTAACGACTGCACATGCACGAAACTCAAAGCAAATGGAGGGGGAGAATGTCTCATCCTCATCTGAGGAGGGGTAGTAGTCAGGATCTCGGAGTAGATGTTCTAGGGATTATTTTGCCAGAAGCTCAACATTGACATTGTCAGTGAGATCATCATAGGTCGCCACGGTATTGGCATCGTGGTGAGTTGTCTCTCCAGTTGAGATACAAGTAGGAATGTGCTCACCCTCAGAATTGCCTAGGGGTGACAGCAGTGTCCCGGCCATCTCAGTCCCAATAGGATGGGTTGAGAGCGGCAAAGATTCTCCCTCGAGAACGTACTCGAGGTAGAAATCGCACTTGCATGCCTCCTGAGGGACGTAGTCCTCATCCATGAGGTCGGCGTAGTCGGCAAGATCAAAGGTGTTCTCCTCGTCCATCAGTAAGGACACGAGAATATCACGGCAATGTTCTCTGGCTTGATGACACCCTCCTTCTAGCGCCAAGTATCGATGATCGAGAGCACAATCGAGACGAAGACCTTTATTGCCATGGACACAATGAGAGTTTGTATAAGAATACAATGAGAGTGAGATTAGGATTACAAAGGATCTTGGGTGATCGTAATTGCAAATATTGATGTTGTAATTACACGGAATACTCCCTTTATTGTTGTTGAAGAGGTGTCAGTTAATGCCACTAAAGGAACCTTTTGTCTTCATGCACATTCCTTCTCCGAGTCTTGAACAGTCACGTCTTTTAGCCAACTATCGTAAGTTGCAAGATGTGTCAATAACTACTCTTACATTAGTCACGTGGGAAACTGTCATGTCCTCTGACTACTTTGCAGGTTGAGGATAGCTCAAACCGTATAACTAGTTATGTAGTGTCTATGACTGATTATCTTATAACTCAAACTGGTTTGCGACCAGTTTGGCCGTAATAAAAGAGATTAGACTCTTTTTTTTAATCCTGGTCGTAGGTAGATAACCGTTATAAAGTGGGCTCTTAATATGTGGGTCTGTTTTTACAGAGACTCTGACTTTGATCAAAAATATTAACTTAGTTAAGAATCATCGTCAGTTAGTGCTGATCATCATTGGGACTAACATAATGGCCCTTGCCTAACCCTATCTTCTTCGCCCTATGTGCTTTCCATGGGATTCTTCCCCTGACAAAGTTGGTGGCCTTTCAATGCATGCAAAATTAAGATGTTGAACTACCTTTTCTGGGAGTAGTATATATGCAACAAGCATATATAAATGCATTGCTAGGTTAAGTCCCTGGAGGAACCGGCAGGCCCCAACTTTTGCCACATTTGAACGGGACGTTAGGGATGCTCTGGATCACAAGCTGTTGTTCTGATGTGACTCTAATTTGGTGTTGTTTAATTGATCAACCTAATCTCTGATCGATCTGGCTTTTTCGTTGCTGGATTTGGGCGTTTTGAAGATGCATACACAGCTCGATCCGGCCCATGCTTAGGTGTGCGTGGTACCAAAAGCATACACTTAAGTGTTATAAATAGCGTTTGTATTCATTATGAGGCTAATGAACCAATATATATACAAGTACAGGATGACATATATGCAAGGAATCCCTTATACAACGAGGAAAATACATATACATTTAACACCCCCCTCAAACTTATGGTAGATCAACAATATTAAGTTTGGAGAGATAGAAGCTATGT
This sequence comes from Phyllostachys edulis, assembly GCA_036346405.1. NCBI lineage: Eukaryota > Viridiplantae > Streptophyta > Magnoliopsida > Poales > Poaceae > Phyllostachys > Phyllostachys edulis. Next base: position 57,926,844 of record CM070558.1, read on the forward strand.
TGAGCTCTAGTTTGCGCCTTTGTGAAGAAATCTCTCACCTGAAGTTCTGAAGATACATACTGAAGAGCAACAATCTGGTCCTGTACATGTATTCGCATGTAGGAAGCATCAACACCAATAATGCTTTGTAAGCACATGTTTCACCGGATTTGTAGCAATGCTAATAGCCTCAGATCGCCGCATTTAAATAGGAGTGGGTGCCAAATGAAACACCAAAATCCTCAAGTAACCACCGTAGCCAAGTAACATCCGCAGTCAATAAAGCTATAGCTCGCAACTCAATCTCAGCACTCAAATGAGAAATTGTTGTCTACTTCTTAGTCTTCCAACCAATGAGAGAACCACCAAGAAAAACAAAATAAGCAGAGAGAGACCGGTGATCAAAGTGATCACTAGCCCAGGTGGCATCAGAATATGCCTAGAGCTGTAAAGAGCTAGAGCGAGAGAAAAACAGACGACGAGTGATGGTTCAACGAAGATATTGTAGAACACGAAGAAGATGATTATAGTGGAGTTGGGTGGGAGCAGAAACAAACTGACTCAAGATATGCACAGGGTACGAAATACCAGGATGAGTGACACCCAAATAAACAAGACTCCCAACATGGTGACGATAGCGAGTAGAATCAGCAAGAGGTTCACCATTAGTGGGCTAAAGATGAACATTAAGCTCCATAGGAGTCTCAGTGGTGTGCTGATCAGTAAGAGAAGTATGATCAAGAAGATCCTGAATATATTTTTCTTGGGATAGATAGAAGTCTTCAGGTGTAGAAATAATCTCAACCCCAAGAAAGTAGCGAAAAGGACTCAGATCAGACATGAGAAACTGCTCATTTAGAAGCTCCTTCACAAAGGTGATGTACTGATAATCATCTCTAGTACTGATCATATCACCAACATATAAAAGGAGAAGTGCCCGACCACAAGGCAAAGTGTGAATAAAAAGAGCAGAATCATGAGCACTGGCAGAGAAACCAGCTGCACTGACAACAGAAGAGAAACGATCAAAGCAGGCACGAGGAGCTTACTTGAGGCCGTAAGGAGATCGGCGAAGGCGACAAATCATACCCTCAGGAACAGAATACCCTGGTGGTGGGGTCTTCACGTAGCATACCATTGAGAAAGGCATTCTTGACATCAAGCTGAGAGATGGACTATGCCCGAACAGACGCCACCATAAGAAGAGTGCGAACAGTGGTCATGTGAGCCACAGGAGCAAATGTCTCATCATAATCACGACCATGCTCCTGCTGAAAACCACGTGCCACAAGACGAGCCTTGTAGCGCTCAAGAGAACCATCAGAGCGGGTCTTAATTTTGTAGACCCACTTGCACGTGATATGAGTAACACACGCAGGAAGAGGGACAAGATCTCACGTGCTAGTACGCTCAAGGGTAGCAATCTCCTCTGCCATCATATGCTGCCACTCCTGATGAACAGCAACATCACGATAAGAAGTCGGTTCGGCAAGAGCCGCTAAACAAAAGCGCGCAGGAGGCCGAATAGAATGGCGATCACGAAGGGCATATCGAGGGGAGGCCGAAGAAGATGAACAATCAGAAGAAGATGGTGCATCAGAAGAATCCTGAACTCACGGACGACGAGTGTAGTAGAGAGGATAAGAAGGAAGAAGGCTGGGAGGAGCCTCTAGAGAGGGTGGCAGGGGCGAAGGAGATGGCGAAAGAGGAGCTGAAGAGGCCAAAGGTTGTGATGGAGGTGTGGTGACTATGGGGGTAGCAGGAAAAGTCAAGAAAGAAAGCGGTTCAATAAGAGATGCTAGAGTGGTGGAAGGAGAAGGACAAGGGTAGAAACCCGCATCCATCGGCCAATAGGATCTCAATAATGATATCCCTTATGCTCAGCGCTATAGCCCAGAAAAATGCACTCCACAGACTGAGTGGTCAACTTGGTGCGCTCACGAGGGGCAAGAAGAACATAGCACACACACACACCCAAAGAGACGAAGACTAGAATAGTCAGGAGTCTTGCCACAGAGACACTCAACTGGGATCCCACCCTAAAGAGCAGAAGAAGGCTGAATATTAATCAGAAAAGTAGCAGTAGAAACAATCTCAGCCCAGAATTGTGGTGGGACAGCAAAAGCAAGCACAAGAGCATGGGTTGTCTCAAGAAGATGGTGATGCTTCCGTTCAGCCACACCATTCTGGGCATGAGCACCAGGGCAAGAAAACTGAGAGAGAGTGCCCTGCTCAGCAAGAAAACCACGAGGGACTCCTAACATGTATTCCCCAACAGAGTCAGCACGTAAGACATGAATAGGAGAATCAAACTGAGTACGGATCATGGTGGCAAAAGTCTTGTGGATGGATAAAACCTCACTACGAGATGACATAAAGTATATCCATGTGTGGTGAGAAAAATCATCAATAAAAATTATATAATATCGATGACCTTCTTTCGAAACAAAAGGAGCCGAACCCCGTACATCCGAACGAACAAGATCAAAAGGACAATGTGACACTGACTCACTGGAAGGATAAGGAAGTTGAAACTATTTACCAAGCTTACAACCCTGACAATTTAGAGAAATATCACCAGACACAGACCCTAAAAGACCAGGACGAAGTAAAGAAGATAGACGCAACCCACAAAGATGTCCCAAACGATGATGCTACTAAGCAAAAGACGCAGTGGAGGATACCGCAGAAGTGGCGGCGACGGTGGAGACGACAAGACTGGCAGGTGCAGCGAAAGGAAAACGAAGCCAGTTAAGATCCCAGAGACGCTGTGATTCATAGCGGCGAGGGCCGGTACCAACCAGAGTCCCCGTGCATCGATCCTGAATACAACAAGAATCAGAATCGAGAATAACACGACAACCCTGATCAGTGAGCTGACCAGCAGATATGAGCTGCATGGTTAGTTTGGAAACATGAGAAACAACAGGAATATGAAAAGAGGAATTGAAGAATGCCTCGCCCCGCAATGTAAAGAGGGTACCATCTGGCAGATGAACAAAGGATAGGAGCAGCTAAAGGACGAATGGAAGTGAGACTGGTAGAATCAGATGTCATATGAAAGGGAGCACTAGAGTCAAGAATCCAAGGTGATATACCTGAGGAAGAAGTAGAAGGTGGTCTCTCACTAGAAGACTGTGCAGCAGAACCAACAGAACCGAACAGTGCAAGAGCAGCCATGCGACGTAGTAGTGTGAGAAACTCCTGAGAATCAGAAGCACCAGAGCTCCTCTGAGAGGAGGAACCACCAGTTCCCTATGGAGGATGGCTACCACGACGTAAATCATTCTTCTTCTTGTAGCAGGTCTACTGTACATGTCCATCCTTGTTACAGTAAGTGCAGTATAGTCTCCTACCAATAGCAGTGGTCACTGGTGAATGAGTAGCTGGAGACGTAGCGGGTGTAGAAACTGGAGGAGCTGCCAGAATCGAAGGAAACGACGATGACGACGGCAGACCCGCAACACGAAGGCGAATCTTCTCAGCACGAACAATGGCAAGGGCCTCCAATAAGGTCACACGAGGGTAGCGTGCCAGCAACTGAGCACAAGTCTACTCATACTCAGCCCGGAGACGAGTCAAGAAGTTGTAGATATGACAAAACTCCAGGTGAGACTGCTGACGCTGACAGCACTTACACGTGTGGCAAACATCCGATCCCAAAGATTCAATCTAACGCCATACTGTGGACAATTGGGCATAGAACTCGTCCACAGTGGTATCTCCTAACTGCAATGATCGCTTCCCGACGCTGTGTAAAAGATACAACGAATCACCAGATGGCTCGTAGCGGTTGCACAGATGTGTCCACATTAACTGTGCTGAAGCCAAACCAACCACATCCCCAGTGAATTGCACCTCTATGCTAGCAACTAGAATAGCAGAGGCATGAGCATCCTAATCAATCCATGTCTTGTAGGCAGCATACTGAGTCTGAAAAGTCTCCATGGCATCCTCAAAAACCTCATATGCCTTTGTATGAGCATCCTTCGGGAGTACAGGCTCAGCAGGCGGAGCAGGGCGAGGCGGACAAGGCAACTCGCTAGTAAGAAACTCCCAAAGACGCTGACCACGCATGTGGAGGCGCATATGCTGAAATCAGACCCGATAATTGAGATCATTGAAGATCACCGAGCAGCGAGGAACAGAAACAGTGCCCATTGGTAGGCAGCGCTGGACGGTGCGGCGACCAAGGCAACGAAGTCTAACAGGCGGCGTTGGACGGCCTGGCAGTTAGAATGACGTACTCTTTTTTTTCTTTTTCTTTTTCTTTTTTTCCTTTTTTTTTTACAGAACCGGCTCACTTAAAACAAAGCCAAGCCCACTCACCAATAGAAAGCACGCACCGAGGAACCCTAGTTCCCGGCGTGATGTGGCTGGCCAAGCGCCGATGGCGCGGTCATCGGGAGCAGCGGTGGTGAGGGCGGCCCGAGCGCTGGCGGCAGCGTGGCAAGCCAAGCTCGGGGTCCTCAAGAGCGAGGCGGTGGCGCAGCGCGGTGAATTCGGTGGCGCGCGGCGAGGCATGGTGGATCCGGCGAAACGCGAGTGACTGGCGATGGCAGAGGAGCGGTGGCCGGATCAGTCGAAGAGCAACCGGGTAGCGACACTCGAGCGACGTCCCCCGATCCCGATGCTGCTCGGGCGACTGAGCACCGGCGGTGATGACGTCCGAGAGAAGATGAAGACACTAGGCGGCGATGGCGGCTGGAGAAAGAACCAGCGGCGGCGGCGGGTTGGCGACGACAAGCACAGTGGAGGCAAAGCCAGGCGATGGCGACGGCTGTGAAGATGAACCAGCGGTGGCGACAGCCTGGTGAAAAACCCTAGGTACGCTCTGATACCATGTTATGAATAGTGCTTGTATTCATTATGAGACCAATGGACCAATATATATACAAGTATAGGGTGGTATATATGCAAGGAACTCCTTATACAACGGGAAAAATACATATACGTCTAACACATCTAACATTAAGTAGCCTAAGGATCGACACATCTGAAGTTGCTTATAGTTGATACATGAAAATTTCGACAAGTAACCAACAACATCACCTTTAGAGATGATCACGACGTTACTAATTTAATTCTCAGGGTAGAACGACTAGCTAGCTAGCGCTTTGCTAAAATTATGTATGTGTCATGTGCTGATAAACGTGGTTGTCGATCAAGCAAGTTAAAGATTGCAAAAGATATTGGTCAAGTCGCAAGTGTGTGCAAGAGCCTGTAAAAAGTATAGGCCAAAAGTCCTAACGGATATAGGTTGGATTATTCTTAGTGAAAATATGTATGAGCATCTCGAAAAAAAATATTGAAGCTAAGTATAGCTAACTACGAACAACTTACTTCACTGTCCTAGTCCGAGGCAAGATCTTGTGTACAGTATGACTGCATGAGACAATATCTTCTTGAAGTTTCAACCGCTGGGTTCAGCATGACTGTGACATAGTGTGACCACGAATGCAAACAAAGCCACACTAACAAAATTATAGCCGCCCTAGCTACGTTACTACGTACATAAATTTAAAATCACCGCGTGGTTTTCCTAATCTAAGATCTTTTGTTAAACTAATAACCAAGCGCTGTGCTCCTAGCTAGAGTAGTGCTATCTGAAGTTTACCATCCACTTCGCCGAGTGCCGTGATCCATCCTACCACTTAGCGGCAGCTAGCCTGAGTCATCGATCTCCATTTGCTTTTTCTGAAAATGACACCTATATTAATCAATTACCACAACAAAACTCAAGTCATCACTCATCAGCAAGTTAAGAAATGATCAGGCACGCATGCATGCACCAATAGACCTGGGACTTGGGTCGTGTCGGGCCGACATGGCACAGGCCCGATGGGCCGTGCCTCACCTTCGGTGAGCCCAAGCACGGCCCACTGGCATGCAAAGTCGTCGCTGTGCCAGCCCAGGCCTAATTCTTTGCACTGTGGTGGGGTGGCAAGTTGGCAACTAGTTTTAGAGGGAGCAGAGCGGTGGGCACCTGGGCTGGGCCACCGTTGTTGTGAAGGAGCACCGTCGTGGCCGTGGCTGTCGACATCGCTGACAATCGTCGTTGTGGAGGATGCCTCCAGATCTAGACCATGGCCACTTGGACAGTCGAACCCATGATCTCCATGGCCACCGGCGGAGACATTGGGGCAGCAGTGAAGGCGAGTTAGGAGGAGGCGGCGGGTGCGTGCGGTGGAAGTGGGCGATGACAATGAGATGAGGCAGTTGTCGTCGTGGAGAAGCACTGTCGTTGCTGAGGGCCTCACCATGGCTGTCGCCGTCGCCGTCGCCGTGGAGGAGCACTGACATCGCCGAGGGTGTCACCATAGCCATTGGCATCACTGACGACCGTCTCCGTGGAGGATGCCTCCATATCCAAACCATGGCCACTCGGACAGTCGAACCCGTGACCTCCATGGTCGTTGGTGGAGAGGTTGGAGCGGTAGTGGAGGCGAGTGAGGTGGAGGCGGCGAGTGGGTGTGGTAGAAGTGAGCGGCGACAGTGAGATGGGGTTGTGGCCCGTTGGGTTGCACGCTCCGCAACGGCCATGGAGGAGGAGCGCACACCGGCGGCGCGGGTTGGGGGCGTGGAGGCGTCGTTGGGCAGCAGGCGGTGGCAGGGGGCGGCGGGCCGGCAACCATGGAGGGAGACTGGAGGAGTGGAGACTGGAGACCTCTATGTTCTTTATCGGTCTGTTCTCTTGGCGCCGAAAGAGGGAAGGAAGGGGAAACCAAAAGATAAAGAAGAAGAGGGGGGAATAAAGACGTGAGGGAAGGGAAAAAATGAAGAGGGAAAAAGAAAGAAGCGGAGGGAATAGGGAAAAAGGTAAAAATGAGGGGAAATGGAAAAAAATTGAGAAAAGAAACGATGTTGTAGAATGTGAAAAATAAAATTATGTGTGTATAATTGTAATGGTCATTAGACACAAATATTTGGGGGTGGGGGGAACTAAATTTTATTAATTGTTGGATACAGATACAAAGTTACTGCCTTGTTAAGAACCTTACACCCTAGTGTGGGGTACCTTTGGTAAGAAAAAGAGTACAATAACTACATGCACACACTGACATACATAGACTAGATGACGTTGAGATTCTCTAGGAGGGCTATCGCCTCCACGATCGTCGGATCCTCGAGCTGATGATGCATCCGTTCATCTGCGCTCTCCTGGTCTTTGAGACATGTGAGTGTCCCAACCATCTCAGTTGTGAGAGACGACCTCCTTGTCTCGAGTATCCTTCCCACCGTACTGAAAGTGTCTTCGGATAAGACAATCGATGCCAGAACCACAAGTACATCTCGTGCAAAATGTGATAGCGCGGGATAAACACATTGGTGGTTCTTCCACCACAACAGGAGGTTGACATCATTGCCCTCCGCAAGGTCAAGCTCGTTGTCTGCAAAAGGTGCGTCGAGGTAGTGGTTGATGTCTATTATTGGATTCCATTGCGACTTGCTCGGCGCATGAGAGGATGAACTAGATGCTGGACCTTTCGGCTTTCGCCACAGGCTGGAAACGCTCAAATTGTGTTGTCCTTTTTGCATTGTTGAAGCACTTCTTCTCAATTGACTTGTGCTACCAAACTTTTCATAATACAAATCGAAAACTCGAAAAAGCTCATCATGAATGTGAATGTAAGTCTTTGAAAAATCAAGATCAATTGCTTCCCCCAATTCGCTCATAAGCCCCTTTCAGATCTGCTAATTTTTGCCGAGGATCAAAAGTAGTATCAAAACAGTAGAGATGTGGAATAGCTTGAAAATATTTTAAAATGTTTCTCTCCATTGGTTCAATAATAGGTTTTAAAAGGGCGCCATTTCTATTTTCTTTGAAAGCATTAGCAATAGTCCAAAGCCACTTGATGACTATGCAAGAAGTAGAATAGTACAAGCCAGATAAAATTGTGGTTGCATCATAAAAAACTTTCAAAAATTCATGAAAATGACTAGCAACTATCCAATCCACTCTGGTAACCAACTGTTTACCAGAATTAGTATTGACGAATAGAGTGATGATGTACTCATACTTCACGCACCGCTCTAACATAGTATACATAGAGTTTCACCTCACCTTCATGTCGAGGTTGAATCTTATTGTTGTCCCTACAGTGGCCAACGAACTGAGTGTATCTTGGTACCAAAGATGCAATGAACTAGATAGCATCGCGTATGTTGTCTAAACTAGGTTTCATTACCTTCAAACCTGCCTACACAACGAGATTATGGATGTGGCACATGCATCTCGAGTAGAGGAGAACCGCTAGTGTAGGACTACAGATGCGGTGTGAGAACCTCCACGGCCGTTATGTTAGCTGAGGCATTGTTAAGAGTGATGGCAATAATTTATTCTCTATTTCACAATAATGAATAACCTCTAATATGCATTGTGTAATGGCCTCTCCGGTATGTGCCTCAGCGATTGGCCTAAACCCTATGACTCGTTTGTTCAAGTTGTAATCGTCATCCAAGTAATATGCAATAACACTAAGATAGGCTGCCCTTTAGTGGGATGAAGTCTATATATCCGAGGTTAAAGCAAAAGAAAGGTATAGTAACTTTCAAGAAGTTCTCTTTCAAACTTGATAGTTTACATCGGTAGAGTTCTACTATGTCACACGCAGTTGTTCTACTACTGACGTGTCGGTATTGTGGGCAAAAACTACGTTGGATCATTCTCTTGAAACTAGAGCTTTCGCCCATCCTAATTAGAAGATCCTCAGTAACTATATATCTACCAATTTTGTCTCTAGCTATCTGAGAGTTGTACATCCATGTATTTACTGAACCATCAACCCAAAATTTAAGATGGGTCTAGACGTTCCCCCCTTGCGTCTGTCCAGTCGCTATCTTATTCAAATATGCCTCCACGTGCCACTTGAGATGACTTGTTCCTCCACCTGACCGTGCAGATAATTTAGCATGATAATATTTACAAGTGACATATGCTACTTGACACCCATCCACCATTTATGTGTTGTACTCTATATGCGGCCAACACCATGCATGTCGACCGCCGGAGCTTCCTCCCACTTCTTGCACTGATGCACCAACCCTGGAGTTCGGGGTGGACAAGTGGGCATCCTCAAAGCCCTCCATATCATCCATATGATGGTCATCCATACCATAGTCTCCCATGCCCGGAGAGAGTTGGCGAGGATCAAGCTCTTGCTTATGGGGAGGAGGACTAGAGGTGCGAGGGCATGATTTCTTGTTCCCCCCTCTTGACTTGTTCTTGCCAAACATATTGAAACTTGTGATTGCAAAGAGAGAAGAGAGAGTTTGTGGCTATGTGGTGAAGAAACAAGGAGATGAGGGGGACTTTATAGCAATGGAGAGGTGAACTTTATCTCTCTACTTCACTAGCATCACCTTGCTCCTCTGCCCATTGCAAACGATGTCTTCCCACCCGTTGCCTCTCTGCCTCACCACTCCTCCGCTCCGTCATATCATTGCAAAAGCATGGACAGGGCACCCGTTGCACTGCTGCTCTAGAGCCTGCTGCAGCAGTCGACTGTTGCCATTGTTGTCTACTGCTCTTGAGCCTGCCGCATGGTCGCATGGATAAGCCTCAGCCTCACGAGTCGTGAGTCACGACTGCTACTCCCTCTCCCTCTCTCAACCACTCACTCTACCTTTCCCTTTCTGCCTCCACCAGTAGCCGGCTTATCTCCCATCACTCCACTGTCGCACCGCTCAGTCTCTCTCTCCCTCCCCCATCGCTCTAAATCTGTGCGCTGGTGGCGAGCATGGAGGGACAACGCCGAGATCGAGCTCCACCATCCCCACCCCACCACTCGTATCTCCAGATCTGGCGTGGGGAGGTGGCCACGCTAGCGGCGAGCGAGGAGATGGACCATCGCGGCTCGGCACGGTCCCGACCAAGATGACAGGCATAGCGAGGGCGGCGATCTTGGATGCGATGCGTGGGGAGGCGGCGATGTCGGTCTCCACCCCCCAACCCCACCGCTCGGCTCTCTAGATTTGGCATAGGGAGGCAAATGTGTCGGCAGTGAGCAGGGAGGCAGCGACGATGAGCTCTAGATCTAGTGTGGGGAGGTGGACACACCAACAGTGAGTGGGGAGACGAGGCGCCGCAGCATGGCACGGTCCCAATCGAGACAACGGGCTTAGCGCGGGCGGCAAGCTTGGAAGCGATGAGCGGGGAGCGGCAACATCGAGCTCCACCGCCCCCACCCCACCACTCGGCTCACCAGATCTGGTGCGGGGTGGTGAACAAGCCAGCGGCGAGTGGGGAGGCAGCGATGATGAGTTCCAGATCTGTCGTGGGAAGGCGTCCACGCCAGCGGGAAGACGGGGCATGACGGCTCAACATGGTCCCGACAGGGACGATGGCGAGGTCCATGCGCACGTGTTGGGCACGACGCCGATGCAGTGATTGGGGCACGTGCGGTGCTATCAATGACGAGGTCACAAAGACGCGAAGCGGTGGGCGTGGCGAGGCCGGCATCGAGTCTTGCCGCCACGGCAACGCCGCGATGACGACGACGACGACCACGGTGGCGATACCTCTGCCTCTCCCTCTTTCGCTCTCCAGTCTCGGCAGTGGTGAACGGCGAGCCACCAACGACAACTGCAGGGGCGGCAGGCCGGGTACCACGCGCCCTTGCCGTGGGCCATGCCGTGTTGTGGCCATCGGGGCTGTTTCATGTCATGCCAACCCAAACACGGCCCAACCAGGCGTGTCATGTCATGCCGCTCATCGTGCCTGCTCGGCAGGCCCAGCCCGGTCCTAACATTCGTGCTGTGCTGTGCTTTGGGTTGTGCTGGCCTGAAAAAGCCCGGCCCAAGTCGCACGTCTATGCATGATGGATGTTGAAGACTACAGTTGCAGGTATCCTATCTAGCCACCTACCACAGAGCATAGTACTGAAGATTTCGTCGTCATACATCATCTATGCATGCACAGTATTCCGTGGTCCAATTCGTGGATGCTTAATCCGCAAATCAAATGCTGCTCACCGCATATACAATGCCCCAGCAAACGCGTCGATTCCAGGCAGGGGAATAAAGCTCGCGCGCGGCAGCTAGCGAAGGATAACCTATAATTTTTAAGAAGCTGACATGTGGTCCTGCAGCTTTCCGAGAGGAATTACTAGTAACAAACATTATCGCAATGGCATTATACTGCCACTCATCGATCCCATGCACACGCACATGCACACGCGGTGGTGTCAGGAGAAACTACTCATGGATGCAGACGCAGGCATCCCGCAAATTAATATGAATGCATTCACTCACGCAGATGCAGAGTGTACTACTACTCCATCGAACACTTCCGTGCATGCAGTGCGCGCGGGCTGATCGATCTAGTACACGCGCGGGATCAGGGAGCAATAACGGGCGCGTACTGGGGATCGATCGCACGTGCGATGAGTGAGGTGCGTAGAACTGCAAGCAAGAGACGAGCAAGAGACCCGTGCATTGCACCGCAGTTTCACAACCAACCAAACGTCAGTGTGGACAGCGACGGTCCTATGACCAAAATCTAAATGGTGCTAATAGGACTTGTTCATCTGATTGTGGCTTACCGAATGCTGAGTTATCAGTCAGCTATAGCTTACCGCTTGCCTATCTAGTGTAACGCAACGCACTGCCCTACGCCTTATCCGTTTACCTGCGGTCATTGCCTGCCTGTCTCCTTGTTGCGCCGTGTGCCACACGCACGCTATACGTCCTTGCCTACATACGAGCTATCCTTTACTGCACAAACGGAGGTGAACAACTGTTGGACCGAAACAACGAGTAGAGGGGAGGTGAATAGGAGCACTACCACTTTTTCATCTTGATCGGATTTAACTCAATTTTTACTCTAATAGTTATAAAAGCTAACACCAAAAACTCAAATCAAAGTGAGTTGGACGGTTAGACCTCTCAGGTTGGGCGGTCTGACCTCTCACCAGGTTAAGCTGAGAGAGAAGACCCTAACAGGCACCCGTTAAGCCCACACAAACGGGTCTACACTCACGCACGCTTCTCAAAGCGGATGACGAATTAGGCTTCCTGAATCCGTTTCTTCATGACTTTATCTTCGCTTGACCTAAACCGCTTCTCCTTACGCCGTCTTGCGCCATAGTTTAGCCAAAGGTCACCACGGTGGTATTTTGGTGAAGTTACAAAAATACCCCTTCTCAATCTTTCTCCAAAGACCGAGCTCAATCTTTATGAAGCAATCACATACTTCGCCACATGTAGGCTGATCAACGACTCTCTTCATATTGGCAAGTCTCTCACATCCAGCTCCCACCAAAACTACCATGACACTTGTACTGATCCTCGAGCCGCTTGATACAACTCGTCGTACCGAACTTCTCATTCAGTCATCGTTGTCCATTGTGTGCCATGCTTGAATCCACCGACCTCACCTGGCATTCTCGATCGTTCTAGATCTCAAGTCTCTAAGCCCAGTCCCGATCATCCTCGCGTTGTTAACCGTCGTTGACATCCAAGCCTCCTGCACAACAAAAGATAAGAAATCGATTCCAAGAATAAGTTCTTCACAACTTGACCCACGTTAGTCAAAACATGTATCATGCAATACATATGCACTAAAAAAACATGAATTTGACCTAACCTACGAACATCGTCGCCTTACCGACCTGCGAACAGGACAAAATCAGTCAAACCACCACCTATGGTCAGTCTGACCGTCGAGCTTGGGCGATCTGACTGACAGCATAGAGACTTAGCCGGATTTTCTCCCTAAACATCCGAAACCTCTCTAGAAATTTTAAATGAATAGAACTTTTAGCTCGAAGTTCCAAAAATTATGAGACCAAGTGCAAAAGAATCCACTCTCTTACATACACCCTCTATTTTTGGTCTGCCCCTAAACTCGAAAGTCACCTTTTTGGCAAGTCGGACCGCTGGCCCTTTGGCCTGCCCTTAGGCCGGTTTGACTGCAAGTGGTGGCCAGTCAAACCACCAGCTAGGCCGGTCAGACCGCCTAAAGCCTAACAGAAACTGAATTTTACCGAAAACATGAGTTTCGAAAAACCCTCACAACCATTGTCAATTGTATTATTATTCTATGATCATAAGTATATCTCCATGATATCCGCTGCATCTAATCATGGAGCGGTGTACCGGGTGGTTTCACGAGATCGAACGTGACGCCGGCCATCATGAAGCGGTGTACCGGCCTACCGGGTGGTTCACGAGATCGAACGTGACGCCGGCCGGCCGGTCACGTAAGCTCCGTGCATTTATGGCATGTGAGTTTTTACAAATAAAATGTAATCTACGGTATGCAGTTCACTGTTCATACTGCGTATATATGAAACTGCATACATGCATCGCAGTCTGCGGTAGTCTGGTAGACTCCAAGCCACGGCCAGCCCTACAGGCTACAGTACTTCAACGGCGGCTGACCAAATGGTCGTACGAGATTACAGAACTGAATGTTCCTTCCTGTCCATCCAGGCCCCCGCCATGTGTCACAGCTAGTGCACCGTCTCATGTGTGTCACACATTTAACGTAAATGGGGCTGGAAACAAATGCGTCTCCAGATGTAGCGAGTACTCTGACATGGCAACAAGGCATCCTCTGCCGTTACAACTACGATGGAAGATTCGTTCGGTGTCCTCTTGAATTTAGCTATCCAACTGGAACGCAAACATCTGAAATTGATTAACAAGGCTTTTTACGGTGCTTTGGAGCAGGGCGGAGATAGACCTCGGACCGGTGAGACAACATCCCAAGATATGGAGCTAATAGTAGTGGTGTCTCTATTAGCCATATTTATAAAAATTTCAGCACACGGTGGCCCGGCCCAAGGCTTGTGGCCCAGCCCGAGGCTAATCAGAGGCCAAGGCGCCCAGCAAACCTTAGATCAACATCTTAGCCTCTCTCACTCGGTGCCTGCCTCTCCTCTCCTCACCCCACCGCATCGGCACCGCCCATCGGCCCCAGCGCCGCCTCGCCCCCCCCCCTCCTCGGACCTCCACCACGCCGCCGCCGCCTCCTCCCACCGCCCCCCCTCGGACCTCGATCGCCCCTGCGTGACACCCTCCCTCCGGTCTCCACCGCCTCGCCCGAGCGCCTCCCCTCCCCGGTCTCAAGCTTTGGACCGTGCAGCGCCCCACCCCTAGCACTCCCATTCCTCTAGCTTGGACCGCGTGGCCCCATTGCAGCGTCGGTGCCACCGCCCGCCCCTAGCGTTCCCTCAGGCGTCACCCCCCCCCGGCCCCTCAAGCCTCCATCGCTCCAAGAGTAGTGGCACCCACTAGGGTCGTTACCACTACATCTGGGGCAAAGTCACTCGCCCGCTAACCAAAGGCTAACCAAGGCCAAGGCGCCCAGCAAACCCTAGATCAACGTCTCAACCTCTCTCACTTGGTGCTTGCCTCTCCTCTTCTCACCCCAGCGTCCCCTTCGGGCCTCCACTACGTCGTCGCCGCCCACCGACCCTAGCGCCCCCTCCCTCCCCCCTCCTCGGCCCTCCACAGTGCCGGCGCCGCCCCTCCTCAAGTCTGGACCGCGCCGCCCCTAGCACCCCCCTCCTCAATCCTGACCGCACCAACGCCCCACCCCCAGCACCCCCATTCCCTCTAGCATGGATCAGGTCATCAGAATATCCCAATTTTACAAGTTTTAAAATCTTTTGATTAGTTAGTAGTTGAAAAATTCACCCCTGAGTTTTATTTGAAATTTTAAATAAGCTTAATATGGACTTTTAATATCAAAACCATTTAATATGATTAATATCAACATCAACTATTATTAAAACTATTTTATTTGGACTCTATATGCTTGGATATATTTTCTAGAATTTTTCCGAGCTTATTTGCTATTTTCTATTTGCCAATTTGTATTTTCTGTATTTTCTATAAAAAAAACTAAATAAAATCTCAGTTAAAGCTTTGGGCCGAAACCCAATCCATTCGGCCCATTTCCCTTTGGTTTCGGCCCAATCCCGTGCGCAACCCAACCCGCACGTGCGCGCCGCTCCATGTCGCTGACCGGTGGGGCCCGCCTATCAGGATGGCCTTTGTCCTCCTTCCGCTTTCTTCTCCGCGCGAACCATCGCGTTCGTCCACCACTGTTGAAGCTTGAGCTTCGTCTGACAAAGCTAATTCTCCAACGAAACCTTATCTAGAAAACATGTAGGATCTTATCTCTATCTCTCCCGCATCCGTTTCTGGTAAAATCTTATATCGATTCGTTTTCTATCTCTAAGAACCAACGAGTTTGATTCGGACTTTATTTGGGGATTCCCTATCCCGGCACTCCCTCAGCCTATATATAGCACCCCAAGGTTCGCCCTGTCCCCCGTACTTCAAAACCCCCAACCATCTCACCCTGGAAATCGTAGCGCCGCCGCGATTTAGGTTTTAGGGTTCTTCAATCGAAGCTCTTCAATCTCAAATTCCGCCATCGTCGTTGGAGCCCTACCGCCATGGTCTGCACCATCGTCATCATCGTCATGTGATCAACCTCCAGCATCCACCCACACCGCCAAAGCATCGCCGGACATATTTCCTGACAACGCCCGAGGTTCTTCTCCGCTTGAAGCTCACCGCCGGTCACCACCGTCCACCCCGACCACTAGTAAGTGCATCAATAGATGTGCAATAGTCTTCTCTACATGTTGGTACCACCCACCATCGGTGAGGAACCGCCGTTCGCCGGAACCCTCGGTTCCTGAGCCTCGCCGCTGCCAATTTGATGTGGCCATCCACGTCCGCAGCCAGCTCAGCCTCTATGCGTGCATGTTGTCCTGCGTGGTGCTGTGTTAGCGGCCATGTGCGTGCTTGCGTGGCAGCCCAACCCAAACCCAGATCCAATCTGATGTGAACCTAGTCCACCGTGAGCCATGTCACTGACTTGTGGATCCCACATTTCATATTTTCTTTTAATTTCTTTTCCAGCCGAAAATCCCAAGGCTGACGTCATGCTGGTGTCATAATCCGATTTTTCAATAGAAAAGTAATTCGGATAATTCCATAAATTCATTTTAGGTTATTTCTTTAGGTTTTGATCTTCCAAAGGCCATATCTTCTTCATCCGAACTTCGATTGAGCCCATTCATATTTCTAAATTCATCTAAATTCGAGATCTATTTATCTGAGATTTGTATTTAATTTTTTATTATTTATTTATTTTGTTTATTTGCTTCGTTACCATTGATCAACTTGAACCCAGTTTTCAAAATTATTTTGAGTCAAATTAATGCATTTACTTTAATTATTTATTTAAATGCTTTTGGGCTTAGTTATTAATCCAAATTGTTTATATCTACCTTGTTTATTTTTATGTCATAATCTTTTGTCACTCAAGATTGGTTATTATTTAGTTGATATTATTGTAGCACCAACGTGGGTTGGTTAGATACAAGTAGATTGCTTAGCCATGCCATAAGTCATCATTTTATGTAAGTTGCAAATATGAATCTAACTAAGTGATTATGGAACTTGGTGTTAAAACTGTGTGCTATGTGTTATTACTTTGTGATACATGTGTTGCACTTAACCAACAGGGTGGGAAATGATTTAGACCGAAGCAAGTGGTGGATACTTTGTGATATGTGGAGCTTTGTGAATGGGAATGATAATCTTTGTGGCATAGTTAGAAATTGGAAGTCTTGCCTTGGTCAATTAAGGACTTAACTTTGTGCGTCATTGAACTAAGCCACAATTGTACGACCACATGCCTGGTATGGGACGGTCCTGACTTAGTAGGTTAGGGAGTCCTAACATTGACTACTCAGGTTGTAGGTTAGGTGCTCTGTGATGGGCAGAGATGTGGACTACTTCGTAGTATATATTTATGAGCGGTTTGCCGTCTTCAGGTCCAACGGTGTGCGTCGGACTAACTTTCTTAGTGGGTTAGTACTAGCAGTAAAACACATCGGGAGTGTCAATGTTCGAGATGGAGTTTCTGAAACGTTTTATTATAATTAGTGCTTGCAACACTGGTTATATCGTGTAGGTAAAGTGTACAATCTCTATAGAGTGTAAACATTCTACTCGAATAGCCGCGTCTGCGGTCATGGACATGCTCGGGGATTTCACACGAGGGTTAGATTTTCATAAAACACTTGGGCAGGGATCTGTGTGATTTAAGTCATGTGGCTGTGTGAATAATTTGATTAGACTTTGTGTTCTTTGTGAAAACAACTGTTAAATTAATATTGTCTATTTATTTTGAATTATGTTTTAATCTATTATTTGTATTCAATTGCAAATGTTGTATTTCTGCAAAAGAACCACAGAAGCCATTCCTTTGGAATAAGCCATCATGTATACATTGCATTCTGGGGTATGACTTGCGAGTACGGTTGTGTACTCATGCTTGCTATAATCAATCAATAGAAGTGGAGGAGTCTTCGCCCGCTTTTGAGGAGGAGTTCCACGAAGGTGCTGATCGCTAGGTCTTGATCCCAGTCGGTTGCCTGTGACGAATTGATGGGATTTCGTTGAAGTTTTTTTTGTTCCGCTGCTGCTGATTTATTTCTTGCCAGCCCTGCGAGGCTTAATAAATGTAAATCTCAACCATAAGGTCAAAATGGTTATTTGTTATTCAAATTACCCGTTTATTCTATTATTCTGCCTTGTGTGGATCGATATTCATCTATGTTAACACTGCGTGTACTAGCGTGATCCTGAACTAGTGCGTTATACAGAGAGGGTCCAGAATTGTATTTTTGGGTCTCGACACTGCCCCCGTCTCTAGTGTCGGCGCCGCCCCCCGCCCCCAATGCTACCCCCTCGGGCCCCTACCCCCCGCCCCCTCAGGCCTCCACCTCTCCAAGAGCAGTGACACCCACTGGGGCCACTACCGCTGCATCCAGGGCAAAGTCACCCGCCCGCACGGCAACTCCGGCGTCATCCGCGGCTCCGCGCGGCCCACCCTTTCTCCAATTCTCCTCCTCATCTTCTAGTGTGATGTACTGCTTGTTGATGTTTTGTGCCGATGTTGTTCTTTTATGTTGGGTGCAGGGGCGCAAGGTCATGGTGTTCATGTACCCGAGAAGAATCTAAGGTTAGCATCCACCCAACCCAATGTATGCTATTTATTTAGGTGGTCAATGGAGAGTTTGTTGTCTGTGATACCATTATGCGATGATGTTTGTGCTTTTGTTCTAACGTATATTTACTATTTTGTCCTAGTCCTTTCTAGATTGATTTGGATTTAGGTCAACAAGTAGAATGTGTCTTAGAATGATAGGATTCAGCGCGTGATTTGCTTGTTTAGACTGGCAGCCTGTGATCTTATATGGTTTTGGTGTGATGTAATCGACATGTTGTTGTGTGATTTGGCCATCTAGGATGACAGATTGGTCTGCACCATGCTATGCTGATAATGGCAGAGTAATGGTCATGTAATGTTTGGATTCTGTGAGCTTAGAAATTATTTACCAAGAAAGCGGCACATTGAAAATTACAATCATTAGGTCATTTTGTCTGGACACACACCCATTGAAACTTAGGTAGTTAAACCACTATATAATTGTGGCCAACTAGTGATTTATCTAGTTATGACATAGGCTCGGATGAACCAAATCTTTGTTAATTGGGTATTAACTTTTGTATCGCTCCACTACATTATATTTTTGTCATGTTTTATCTATTTTGTAATATCATTAAACATGAAATTCAAATTTTATTTTAATTGTGCATTTGTATTGTACTTGTATTATGCCTCGGTGTGCATAGTATTTGACGGTAGTTATAGCCACTTAAATTTTGGTTCGAGGCTTTGTGGAATCCTAGCTCCACCGCTGCTTGGGAGTTATGATAGCATTCATTGGTTACAATACGATGATTCACAATCAGTGGTACACATTGAAAGTTATTTAAAGTATGGGGTGGGTATGTGTATCTATATATGAATACAAACAACGGGTGAGATTCAAGTAACATCCTTCGTTTTGAGGACAAGAAAATCCCACAATAATACTAAAAAAAGAAAACAAATCATATAAATTCTCTCATTAACCGAGAGAAAAAGAGAAAGATCTACATAGTTTATTTTAGTAGGATAAGGTTATAACGGTGCAGATTAGTAATATATTAGAGTTGTAATGGCAAATATAATTGTATTTTCGATTATAGATTAGAGTTATATCGTAATATCTAGCCGCGCAATCGTGTGGGAAAATCCGCTAGTTGACTTAAAGGCGGGATTAAAGGACAATAGTAACTTCATACCTCTATCAAATTAGAAAGAGAAGGTAAAACATCATTTGGATCATGAATTGCCAAACCTTAGTGTTTATCTTTTCGGTTTCAAACAATGAAGAAAACCACATGTCCAAACTATTAACACCGACATTCATGGACAAAGCTAGTTACGGCATTGGGAAGCCATGAATTGCATGCAGATCCAAACTTGATACTAAGTAACTGGATTGAATTGTCATTGTTTATTTCTTCTTGAAGACTAGGTAATTGATCATTAAAATAAGCAATTGAACATAAAGTGCATAGTTTTCCCAATATTTACATGTAATTGTGGCAGTCGACATTTGCAAACACAGAGATCCGATGGCTCTGCGCTCTTGTTCGTTTGCATGAGTGGTAAGAGGAGCAGACGAGTGTGGCTGGCTCTGCCGTCTGGTCTCAAGAGGAGGGGAAGAAGGTTAGATTGAAGGTTGTGGCTAGAGTGGAAGGAGGGGAAGGAGAGAAGTGTGGCTGTGTTGAAATAGGGTCGGCAGAGACATGCCGACGCTGCAGTATGGCATATGGCAGCGGCGAGTAGGTTAGAACTAGCAAGCGGGAGCAACAAGTTAGGGTTGGTTTCATGTTCACAAAAACTAAATTATATTCCTAAGTCCGGCCTATCCTCCCTCCTGGCCTTTTTCTCCCGGCCCAACTCTTGGAATTTCCCCCCGGCCACAAAAAACTAAATTATATTCCTAAGTCCGGCCTATCCTCCCTCCTGGCCTTTTTCTCCTGGCCCAACTCTTGGAATTTCCCCCCGGCCCCTTCTTTCCTTCGGCCTACCTTGGCCCAGCATCGTCACCTTGTCTTCTTCCTCAGCCGGTCACGCCCAATCCCTCCCCCTTTCTCTCCCTTGTGCGCCCTGCCACCGCCACGAGCGCCGCCTGCACCATGACGCCACTCCCTTTGCGCCGTCTCGTGCTACGCCCGCCACCTGCTCTTCCTGCTCCCCTGCCAATCGCGACCCCGGTGCCCCCTCCTCGCCTTGTCGCATCGACTCGCCCGCATGACCGTGACACCATGCGTCCTCACCGCCCGGTCCGCGCACACGCCTGCGTCATTCGCCTCCGCCACCATGTCAGCATGGAGCTCCAAGTCGCCACCCCCTCGTCACCTCCCTGCTGTGCTCACCTGCCTCTGCCCTGTCGCCTTTGTGCGCAGAGCTCGTCCACGCCGTGCCGCCCTCAGCACCACGCGCACGCTCGAGCCCCTCTCCAACAGCACTTCCCCCTCCTTGGCCTATAAGAAGAGCCCCTGAGCACCCTCTTGGCCCCCTCCCCACTCCCCCTCTCTCTCTCTGGTAAGTTTGCTCCAAAGACCATTGCTTTCTTTCCACCAAGCCGCCGCGCGACTGACCAGCCGCTCGGCCCACCTCCATCACACCCCGCCCGTCACCGTGAGCCCTCGACGACAAGGAACCTTTCCCCCTAAGAGGATTCGGCTTTGGTCCGCTCCCGCCACCACACTCGGCCTCCTTCTCCAACTCCGGCCGCCCACTTCATCTCCACCCTTCTCCGGCCACCATCCCCCTCCGGCCCCCATTATTGACCCGGTAGGTTCGCCTCCCCAGGCCCTTCCCCATGCTCACCTCCCCCAGCTCAGGGCACCACTGGAGCTCCTCCTCCGCCGCAGCCGAGCCGCCGCCGCCGCTCAACTCCACCGCGTCGCCGCTCCGGCGGTCCTCAGGCCACCGTACTGACGTCACCAGCTTCCCCTCACCGAGACCCCCCTGTTTTTGTACTTGGTCGCCGCCGTCGTGAATGCCTCTGCCGGCGACGAGCCGGGCCCCTCTTGGCTGCCCTGGTGCCCCATGGTCTAAAGTGCCGATCGGCACTGTGCGCAATTAAACACCGTATCACTGTTGGCATTTTAAGACCTAATGATTACTTAGCCAGTTAACTGCGGTCTTAAAAACCCTAAGCATTCATTAGCCCCTTTTGTTGTCGGCTTAAAGTCGATTGCTCTCACTGCCACCTGGGCCTAATGTATAGTAATGGCTGCCCATTTAATTAACCACACGGTTCATTCCTCCCCTGTGACCGACAAGTGGGCCCCACCGCGTTACTGTTCCCGTGGACCAGTAGACCTGTGAACCATGCACAGTGTGTGTTGACCTCTGGCCCACGCACTGTACATGTGAACTTGGCACTGTTCACTGGCCCCACATGTCAATGGGCCAATTCTCTCTCCTCTTTTTTTAATTTTCCGATTTATTTCCAATTCAAACTTTGGAAGCTCTATTCTCCCTCGTCGTAACTCCAAAAATTATGAAATTTGTTTCTAAAATTTTGTAAATTCAAGATCTTGCTAATGGTATAAGTCTTGTTTAATTTTGAGTTCATTTGTTTATTCTTGTGTATTTATTTGCTCTCTTTGCTCGTTTGTGCCTTTTTCCGATACGTTCGTCCGAATAGGATTTGAAGACGCGGGAGATCTCCAAGTTGATCAAGCACAAGAATATCAAGACTCTCTTGCCTATAACCAGGGCGAGTTGATACTTTGATCATTTTGAGCCTACATTTTATATAAATTATATTCTTTTAAATTACTAAACTTGCATGCTTTAATTCCTTAATCAAATGTATATTAAATCTTAAGGTAGTTAAATACCCATTTAATGATTAATTAATTAATATGCCATCCATTGATATTTGAATCCATTATTCCATGTCAACCCTAGTAACTATGTGGTAAATCTAGTATAGGTTGTACTTAAGCGACATGCTAGACTTGCTTAAGTACGAGGGTATTAAATACGTCAATTATCATCTCTTCAAACATGAAATAGTTTTGGGAAGTCATTGGGGGTCCATGACTGAAGTGAATGAGAAAATTTGGTTTTACTCCTCAAAACCCTAATAACTTGCTATTACCATATCTTGGCAGATGGAATGGTGGTAGGTGCTAACTGAGCACGAGAGTGATTGGTATGCGGTACGAACTGCCCAGATGAATTAATGACTTAATCTTGTCATGACCTCCCGTGTAAAATAAGTACAACCACAAGTTTGCAAACTGCAACTTGGTTTAGTAAATTTATTAAACCATGGATGTCATCTCGCTGGACGGATAATGGGAACATGCAAGCGCTGGCTACGCCTGGCTTGAATGGGACACCGATACAAGGTGAAGTTGCCTGTCGCTGAGGTGTAGTCCAACTACTCCTGTCGCCGAGGTAAACATCCCGCACAACGTATGGACGCAACCCCATATGGGTGAAATGACGGAAGGGGCAAGGTAATTTGAAAGATTACTGTGACGATCACTCAACTACATGACTACGGAATCATGTGGGGTAACGAGTATGATTATCTCGTGTAGGTACAGTGTACAACCTCTGCAGAGTCTAAACTGTTTAAATGGCCGCGCCTACGGTCAAAGGCGGACATGGGAACCTGGTAGAGTTAGTTCTATTTCAAAAACCTTGTGGGTGGTATGAAAAATATGGTAGGCTCACCTAGCCCTAAGATTAGTTTTTTTTTCTTGGGCCTTTGAGCTTAGCGGTGGTAATAAATGGAGGTAGCTCCAATCAGATTAAGCATAACGTGGAGGTAGCCTCTGCTGTTACAATTATTGCACATTATTCTCTTTAATAAAATGCAATTTGGTTAAAATGCTAAGTGATAGGAATTTGTAATTATGATAATTGAAAATGTTGCTTTAGCAAATAAAAGAACCCGAGCCATCCTTGTTTAGCATTGCATATATAATATTGTATTGTGTGTATTGGCTCGCGAGCACGGAAGTTGTGCTCATTCTCGCTATCCCCCAAACCCTTCAGATAATAAGGACCAATGAGACTACACATACTTTGAAGACCTAGAAGTTGACGGACAAGGAAACGATAAAGAGTAGTCTAGATTTTGTAGTCTAAGCCTCGCCTCAGTCTAAGTGGACTCATTCGGTACTTGCGTACAACCGATATTATCCAACCCATTGGTTAATATCCGTCGTACACAGGTTGCCCCAGTCGTTTGCCTGTGGAAGAGATGAGCTCTACCCCTTTTACTTCATGTAATGTAATCCATTTGGCCTGTTCGGCCCTTCCTGTAAAACTCAACCCGACGTGGTCTATCTCATTCTGATGTTTATATTATATTTGTTTTAGTTCACGTCATGTATGATTGATTCAGTAATATGTCTGTGAGTGCTATCTACTAATCCAAGAAATAGTACAATGTTTTCACAGGAGATTTAGATTCTTGGAATCCGGATCCGACAATAATACTCTTTCGTCGAAATAGTTTTCAGTGCTTGGACGTGTAAGTTTAAATAATCCGAACAAAACAGTCGTTTTCCGCTTGCAACAAAGAGGATTATAACTAGAATGGAGTCATGGACCCCTCTAATTACTAAACTAGCTCTAGCTTGTCCCATGTACGGCCCGACCAAAACTGACCGAATCATTTCACCATGATATGGCCCGTGATCTCTCTCTCTCTCTCTCTCTCTCTGTGTGTGTGTGTGTGAGTGAAATTTCATACGACGAATTCGTCTTCAACGTCTTTAAAAATAGACAAATCCAGAACAGAGTGCTCTTTGCATAGCGATATCGTTCGTTAAGTCGGGCTCCAAAACTTCTATATGTGCACTTGAAATCGCCATAAATTCATGACATGTGTGTACTCAATTTTTTATGTCAATGTTCCTCCAGCCAGAATATTGATTAATCACAATCGTGATGACTCACCATCCCCTTGATAACTACAAATATTCAAGTGCCGAAATTTGGAGCACATGGATCCAAATAAACAATTTTAAGGTATGTTTCAAACGCAGGATTTTATTTCGAAATCATCATCCGAATGGGTCACTTGATGCTTTCACATTTTTACCCTTTTTGTGAGTTTGGTAATTGTCATTTTACATGATATTTACCAAGTATACCAACAATAAACTATTGTTCATATTGTGACGTGTGGTTATCCTAATACTTATTACTTAATTACTATAGACAAATATATATAGATGTCCGTCCAAAACAACCCAACAAACCACTACAAAATTCCATCTATAATTAGCGACATTGTGACTTGTAACCTTCTTCCCTTTCCCTTTCCCTTTCCCTCCTCCTCCCCCTTTCCCCTTCCTGTCTCGCTTTCCCAATTGCTCCCTTGCTAGTTCGTCGACTTCCCTAAAGCTCTTCTTGTAGACAAGCGCAAATTCCGCATGTTCACTCTTGGATTCAAGGGAAGCATGTGTCTATATGTGCTAATCATCTTGATTAATTCATTCTAGTTACATGTAATATATATAGTGCTCCTAGATCTCGATCCTTCTTGCTGGTACATAGAAGAAGACTTCATTTCCTGCCCTTTCTTCAAGCTCCAGATCCTTTCCGGCTAAATACAAATCACCTACAGTTCCATCTGCTCCTTCACTGAAATATTCCTGGTACTCGATCGCTCCAAGCAACAAGTGCACACCCCTCTATATATGCTTTGTACAAGCACCAAATCCGCGCCTGAAACTGCTCAACGTGTACTAGCTCTGCCTCCTTGCTCGTTTCTAATCATCGCTGCGTCGCGAAATTTGTATCCTTGTACCTCCTGCCACCTGCGCCGCGCCCCTACATGATGCAGTTCACGCACACTGCACCACCTCCAACGCCTCTCCACCCGAATGGCCATGGACTAGGGTTAGGGTTGTTCCTTGACGTCGGCGCGCCGAGGGCACGGCCGTGGCCGGGGAGCTTTCCGACGCCGTCGTCCAAGATCTCGCTCGGCAACCTCGATAGCACGAACTGCATGGAGCAGCTGCTGGAGCACTGCGCCAACGCCATCGAGGCCAACGACGCCACGCTAACGCAGCAGATCCTGTGGGTGCTCAACAACATCGCGCCGGTGGACGGGGATTCGAACCAGCGGCTCACCGCGGCATTCCTCTGCGCGCTCGTCGCGCGCGCGTCCAGGACGGGCGCGTGCAAGGCGGTGACCGCGGCCGTCGCAGCCGCGGTCGAGTCGGCAGCGCTCCACGTGCACCGCTTCACGGCCGTCGAGCTCGCCAGCTTCGTCGACCTCACGCCGTGGCACCGGTTCGGGTACACGGCTGCCAACGCCGCCATCCTCGACGCCGTGGAGGGCTTCCCCGTCGTGCACATCGTAGACCTCAGCACAACGCACTGCATGCAGATCCCGACGCTCATCGACATGCTCGCGAGCCGCGCCGAGGGCCCCCCAATCCTCCGGCTCACCGTCGCCGACGTCGCATCCAGCGCGCCGCCGCCGGCCCTCGACATATCCGACGAGGAGCTCGGCGCGAAGCTGGTCAACTTCGCGCGATCCCGCAACATGTCCATGGACTTCCGGGTGGTGACCACCTCGCCGGCCGACGCGTTCATGTCTCTGGTCGACCAGCTCCGGGTGCAACAGCTGGTCTCGGACGGCAGCGAGGCGCTCGTCGTGAACTGCCACATGCTTCTGCACACCGTCCCGGACGAGACGGCCGGATCGGTGAGCCTGGCGCAGCCGGTATCGCTTCGCACCATGCTCCTTAAGTCCCTGCGAACTCTCGACCCGAACCTGGTCGTTGTCGTGGAAGAGGACGCCGACTTCACGGCGGACGACGTGGTGGGGCGGCTGCGCGCGGCGTTCAACTTCCTGTGGATCCCGTACGACGCGGTGGACACGTTCCTGCCCAAGGGGAGCGAGCAGCGGCGGTGGTACGAGGCGGAGGTGGGGTGGAAGGTGGAGAACGTGCTGGCGCAGGAGGGAGTGGACAGGGTGGAGCGTCAGGAGGACAGGGCGAGGTGGGTGCAAAGGATGCGCAGCGCGGGGTTCCGGGCGGTGGCGTTCGGCGAGGAGGCGGCCGGGGAGGTGAAGGCGATGCTGAACGAGCACGCGGCGGGGTGGGGGATGAAACGGGAGGACGACGACCTCGCGCTCACATGGAAGGGGCACAACGTCGTGTTCGCGTCGGCGTGGGCGCCGTCGTGAGTCGTGCGACGTGCGGATGGCATACGGGTGACATTAAGGTGAGTGGTGTGTGGGTGTATGCCTGCTTGCATGGATATGGGATTTAGGGTTTGTTTGTGTATGTTCATGATATGAAAGATGATCATGTTAAATTGGGTCTAATTCTTCGCCAAAAAAATGGCTTTAATTACTAGCTTATTCATTACTTAGTTGATTGGTCAGTTTGATCATTGTAATGAGAATCTCTCTCTCACTCTCTCTCTCTCTCTCCCCCCCTAGAAGAATGGAAGGAAGAAAAACTCGCAATCATACTCTACATAAATGGAGAAAAATCATTCTAGAAAAATGAAGATGAAATGATTCAGGTCAGGTTGTAAGTCTACTTGGAAGATAATTAAGCTTTGGATAAATCTACAGCTCTGTTGTTTTCAAACCATATCTCACAAATTTCCCTGTCCAATGCTCAAAATGTTTGTTATGCTATCGTCGTTGATGGATTTTGCACGTAATCTTGTTTCCAAGAGGTGCTTCTATGCTCTTACAAAAACAGGGGGGCACTGCAGTGGTAACCCCGAAGTTTCTGCGCATGATGGTTTCTAAGTGCAGATGAGCCAATGAACTGTATCTACCATTTATGCTCTGTTATTTTGAGAGATCACACAATGACTTCCTTGCAGGACATATCTAGTCAGCGGTAGACAAAGAACACTTAAGTGCATTGAGTTTCATTCCTCAATTTTAGTTTTGATGAAACTGCGTGTGAATCATCTATACCTGGCTTTGAACACCCTACATTGCAAAGGAGATATGATTGTGTCATACGGATACGATTCTCTCCAAAAAAAAATGGAATGCATTGTTGAGCGTGTGCATCGTTCATTCCATTTCTCAGTACAGATCCTTTACCTACTCCCTACCCTCCTTTATGTGATTTTGGCCGTTACCTTTGGTAACTTTATCTTATTATATACTAATAAAATTATAATATTATGAAATTATTTTTAACAATAAATCTTGTAACATCCCCAAAATCCCAACATTAGGGTAATAGGATAAAAATCAGAGGAAAATAATTTTGAGCATATTCTATATGGAAAACTATTTTTGCATGATTTTTGAACTTCTTGTATAAAGCAAATAATGAAATTTTATACAAGCAGTAACTTGTAAAAATTTTGGAGAAAATCATAGAGCAGATAAAATCCTGAAAATTTTACAAAAGAAACTATACGATGTTAGAAGCCCTCACAAACATTTTCAGAAATTTTAGAGCACGTTTGATAGGTTTAAGAAAATTTGCAAAGCCTCAGCCTTTTCAGGAAAATTCTGAATTTCATTCGAATTTCCCGCTCGCCCTTTGGACCGAATCTAAGTTGGCCCACAACCCATCGCCAACTCCAGCCCACGCCAGCGTGTGCTCGACTTCTCACTAACGTGTGGGCCCCACTCGTCAGAACCTTTCTTCCACCTCGCTCGCCACCGCACCAGAGCTCCTTGCCAGCTCAGTCGCTCGCCTACTGATTTCCATCGACACCCACCGTTTTGTGCCCATCTACTCTGTCACCTGCGCCAGCTCCCGCCCATGCTAGCTACCCCATTCATGGTGATTATATCCCAAGGAAGACCGCGAGTATCTCGCATTGCCGCCAGCGTCTCGCCATTTTTCTCGCGCGATTGTCCTTGCAATTTAACCTCTAGAGCGCGCACTGTAATCCTCAACTCGCCCATGTTCCATTTCGCGCAAACCCGAGCTTCATAGCTCCTTGGTTTCGCAGGAATGTTTGCGTTGTTCTCGACGTCGGTGAGCACGCCTCCGCACCATCCCCGCTGTAGTGAGCTTCCTCACCCACGACGCCCACGTCATCTTGATCCTCATGCATCACTCATTCCTCTTCTGTGCTTAATGCAGCCTGAGAAGTCTTGTAGCTCGATCGCATTCGCCTTCGTCCTCAACTCTAGCGTGCACTCGAGTTGCCAACGTGCTCCCGTCGCTTTGGTGAGTTCGAGCCCAAACTGATCACGTCATAAGCTGTTCTACACTCCATTGATGCTAATCCCTCACTCAATGCAGGCAATCTTGCCATAAATCCGATCTTCACTCTCATTTTCCCCATTCATGGCCGCCGTCGCCATTTCTGTTTTCTTCGAAACCTGATGAGCCTCGGGCCGATTCCCTGGGTCTATACCATCCTCAGCACCTCAGTAACCTAACGCGACACTTCTTGTGGCACCTCCATTGCTGTGGTGAGTTGCCATCGTGGACCTCCCCACTACTCGTCGTCGCCAAGCTGTTCAAGAGCCTCCTCGACCTCATCTTCTGCACCCTCGTGGTTGTGGTAAGTCAGTGATTCTCATGCATGCATTAATTTACCAAGGGCAAGACCCTAGTGCGATTCCCCCTTAGCCACTCATGGCACCTCCGTGGTTGCATGTCGTTGGCACGCCTCCGGTGACCCTAGGTCCCCGTTCCCGGCCCAGTAACATCGCTTGGACTCACTGATTCTAGTGCGACACTTCTTTAGCTCAGGGAATGCCTCCTACGCGAAGTGCATGATAGACCCGAGAGGCTCCGCCGCTCATCTCCGTCACGCTGCCGATTTTGTCCTCCTCTCCAGCCACTTTTACCTCTCTTGGCATCGCATGGACTCCCTCTACCCATTTTCGGGCTCCCTCGAGCTTTTCCATGCATGTCTCGCTGCCAGCGAGCTCCTCCCCCTATCGGCCATGCGCATGCCCAACTCCTTTCTTCCTCTCTCTCTCTCTCTATCTATCTATGGATATCATGGGGATATGTGCACGATCTTAGGATGATGTTACAATTGGCAATGTCGTTAACGGTTTATCGAAATACGAGTTTTCGTCAAAGGTTGAACTGCTGTCAAGTTAGGTGCGGTCAGACCGGCGTTCAAGGCGTGGTCAGACCGGTTGGCGGTCAGACCGGCGTTCAAAGCACGGTCAGACCGGCCAGCGGTTAGACCGGCCATTGAATGGCGGTCTGACCGATTTTGTACTGTTCATCGGCCAAAAGTGGTGATGAGTGTTGGGTTAGGTCAAGTTCATGGGTTTCATGGCATATGTGTTGCATGATGCATGTTTTGACTAATGTGGGTCAAGTTGTGAAGAACTTGTTCCCGGAATCGATTTCTTTGTCTATTGTTGTGCAGGTTGCTTTGAAGTCAATGATGGTCAACGGCGAGGATGATCGGGACTAAACTTGGAGAGCTGAGGTCCAGAATGATCGGGGATGCCGGGTGAGGTCAATGGAGTCAAGCATGGTGCAAAAGGGACAAAGGTTGCTGAACGGGCAGTTCGGTGCGACGAGTTGGATCAAGCAGCGTGCGGGTCGGTGCAAGTGCCATGGTGGTTTCGGTGGGAGCCGGATGGGCGAGGCTTGCCGACATGAAGAGAACCGCTGGATCAACCTACACGTGGCGAAGTATGGGAGGTGCTTCACGAAGATGGGACTCGGTCTTTGCAAAAAGATCGAGAAGGGGTATTTTGGTAATTTTACCAAATACCTCCTTGGTGACCTTTTGCCAACCCGCGCGCAAGGTGAAGCGGATTAGGTCAAGAGGAGATGAAGACGATGCTTTAAAATGCGTGCGTGTGTGACCCGTTTGTGTGTGGGCCTTAATGGGAGCCCATTAGGGTTAATGCTTCTAGAAGGTCTAAGCCTCCACTATAAATAGAGGAGGGAGGTGGCTGCACCTCCTTCAACCCTTTCATTATTGAAAACCCTAGTTTTTGCTTTTGTGCTTAGGGAGAAGATAGTTGGAGGTTAGGGTTCTAGAGAGTTGGATTTGATTTCATGCTCATGTATTGAGTCTTTGCCCTCCATTGATGGAGTGGCTGTAAACCAATACCATATTGAATCAATCCAAGGAAAGTTTCTCAAAGATGTATTTCTTTGCTTTCCTTCTCTCTATTTGATGATTTTGAGTCTTACTTTGATCCACGAGTTTTTGCTTGGTTTCTTGTCTTGATCTAACTTGCTGTGACATGTGGGAACCCATCTAGGATCATCTTGATCATCAATCACCCACGAGCAAGTCTCTAGATCATATTTCGATTTTGACTCGTTTTAGAGCCACCTTTGTTCAAACTGAAAAAGATAGGAACTTTGGCATGGATCTGTGCGATCCTTGATTGGAATAGGTTCCTAATATCTTTTAGAAGGTGTGTCTTAAGTTTCGTGGAGTTTGGCCGCATAGATCAAAAGTTAGACCGTTTTGAGTTTTGGTTTTCGAGCTGTTTCCACTGTTTCAAGATCAAAGCGCGGTCGACCGCCTTCAACGCCGGCCGACAGGCCGCGATCGACCGTGGTTTACACACCGGTTAGACCGCCCCTCTAGGGTTTGAGCTCCGTGCTGGTCTTTTGCTTTGGGGTTTTGGTTTGGATTCAATATAAGTCTTCCGCTGTACTTGTAGATTGATCTTCATAGCTTCCATAGCTACTGAAGTGAAATTGATGTTGAATCCATTCAAAGTGAAAAAGTGAGTGTGCTCCTATTCAACCCCCTCTAGTCGCCTTTTCGGTCCAACACTATCTCTCTCCTTGCTAGTAGGACCCACATGTTTAAAAGTTAACTAGCGCTTAGACAGTAGTTAAATGTACTAAGTCAATGACAGGTGGGACCGACAGAGAAGACAATCAAAAATACGATTTTAAGCATGTTTAGTAAATGAATCTATGACATGTGGGACCACTTCTGTTTTATAAATGAAATCCAAAGAATAAAACTTTTAAGTCACTGACAAGTGGGCCACATATGTAAGTTAATAAAAATAAGAAAGTTTAGAAAAGCCACTTTCAGTTAGAAGAGAATGCGCTTTCTCTACTGGAAAGCGTAAATCTCAGTAGAACTCTAAGGAAAATATGCTTTCTCTGTTGGAAAGCGTAAACCTCAGAAAATACCCTTTCGACATCAGCCATTTTCTATTTTCTGCAATTTTCAAACCGAAGCAAAATAAAACGTTAATAACTTTTGCATACAAGGTTCAAATCGAATGAATATTTTTTCTAAATTCATATAAAATCATGCTCTACCTAAATATGCAAAAAAAAAATATTTGGATTTTTTTTGTTGTTGAAATTATTTGGCTATATTTAATTTGTTTCCGGCTCTTTTGATTAGACGTCGATTGTTCAAGCGAATTTTACAACGATCCTCCACCCTCTTATTCAGAAACCAGAGCAAGGAAAGCACCCCCTTTGACCATGTTGATCCTACTATTTTAATTATTGTAGTTATTTTTGCAAAATATATTATGCATGCATGTATGTTTGATTAAAATTGCTATATTTTGGGATAACGGTGGTCGTAATCCTATTTGATGCAATAACCTCCTTGAAATATTGATATCCTTACTGTTGTAGCCATTAGGTTATGGTATAGACAATAGATGATGTCAATTTGAAAATTTTGAGTGCGAGTATCGCACAATTGCTTAGTCAAGCTATAGTCTTTACTAAAATTTACTAAAATGATGACATGACGAACATGAAATTGGGAGTTTTTGAAATTATGGTTCAGAGGGGTTTACCTCTGTTATTGTGTATAAAAATAAAAATGAAAAACTTAGTTTGCGATGCAGGCAAGTTATATTATATTTTGAGAAGTGTGAGGGGTGTATCTCACAAATAGATAGGGGGAGATCCTCGCCCGGGTCAATTAAGGACCGAACGACAGCAAGTCCTATCTGAGCCTAAGCGTAAAAGCACATGTACCGATACGGGATGGCATTAGCTCATTAAGGTATTGAAAACTAGCCTTGTACGTTGGTAGGCCGTAGAAGTGCGAGCATGACCAGTGTAGGTATGTTCGAAGGGACTCCCTTCACCACGGTGTCAGGCACAAAGCTTGCCGACACAACGGTGAATGACTCACTAAGACAGGGGTGTACCGGGGTGAAGTGAGGGTGTTCATTAGCCGGGCTAGTGCAAGGTTAGGACTAGGTGATGTAAAGGCTTCGATACGTGGTCTAGACTGCTTACCAAAGGTAGTGAGCGATGGTAGCGATGGATGCTGAATAAACTAGAGAAATCATGTGCTGTGGGTAAAGTTGTACACCTCTGTAGAGTATAAATCTATTTAAATAGCCGTACTCGCGGTCATGAGCATGCTTAGTGCAGTTTTAATGGGTATAGTCTTAGTTTTCATAAAAACAGTTTTGTTGGAAAATATGGGAAATGGTTTGTTAGTTTATATTTGAGTTGAGTGTCATGTCTATGACTGAAAGTAAGATGTTGCTTGCAGCCGAGGAGGGCTGCGCGTTGTTATTTATTCAATTACTTACTTGTTGTCCTTTATCTATTTAACTACTCTTTAAATTTTTGTTGCAAAATACTACGTATTGATATTGCAAATAAATTTTGCTTAATGCTGAAAACAACTTGTAGTATAGAGCTTCATCCCTTGTTAGCCTTACATTTATACAAATTTTGTGATACACTACAAGTCTTGCTGAGTACACAATGTACTCAATCTTGCTTAAATTGTTGTTCAGAGTTAGAGGATGATCCTACGCCGGACGACATCTTCTTTGCACCCAGAACCGGTGGGTTCGGTGACGGGTCTTTCTAGGACTTATCTCTTGTCTGTTGCCTAAGGGTTCAGATGTGCAT
The DNA here is from genome assembly GCA_036346405.1 of Phyllostachys edulis. Taxonomy (NCBI): domain Eukaryota; kingdom Viridiplantae; phylum Streptophyta; class Magnoliopsida; order Poales; family Poaceae; genus Phyllostachys; species Phyllostachys edulis. The sequence continues at coordinate 57,959,538 of CM070558.1, forward strand.
ACCGCTAGACGTTTGGACCTTATACATATTGTGTTTCCGTTGTTTCAGTCGTTACTTCTGATACTTGAGTTTTTATTTGGCTGGTCGGCCCTTGTGAAATCGTCTAAGTTATGTACTATATTTGTTTTATTTTGTATGTATAAATGTATGGATGTGATTATCAATGTTATGGATATGTGTACTAGCCATTAATCATGGGACTAGTACGATACACATACGAGGGCTTCGAGTATTCAAAGCTCGGGGCCCGACAGCGTTGGTATTAGAGTCATACTGACTGTAGGATAAGCCTAGTTAGAATAGCCGCTAGATTAGGATTTTAGTATTAAAAAAGCAACCTATTTAATCATAAATAAAATTGTTAAAATTTAGGATTTTTTGCTAATCTTACATCTCTTAGCTTTCTCCTCTCACCTAAATCATTCCTTTTTTTTATCTCTTCTCATCCTCCTTCAAAATAATCTTGGTTTTGGGAGAAGATATGCCCTCTGAAAATAAATGTTTTTAACCATATTTAAAGCATTAAAATAGAGCCAAAATATTTTGGAGAGGTCCCTAAAACATCCTACATAAAGATCTTTCGAAAACACGTTTTTAAACTAGTAAAAATGTCATCCTAGATGGATCTTCATAAAAATTTCAGAACCTAGTTATATTCTCAAAATGATGTGATGTACTAATATTTAAACCCCTCCTACCCTCATTTGGTGTTAAATGATTGGATATTTTAGAGGTCTATTTATATATAAAGACCAAGGGGTAGTATAACCAGAAAAATAAAGCCTTGGGACTTTAACTAAGAACATTGAAACAAAAACGTAAGATTACATATTGCTATACATTTCCTTGTCTTAGCATCATTTCTTACCTTTGTCTCTACACATCACATATATTTAATTACTAACTCTTGTCTTTTCTAAAATATAGATGCCGACCTACTGGGAACCGCAGTACCGCACTAGCACCTTCGAGGAGGGTACGCTGCAGCACACCTTGTGGGTGATGCTACAGCATATCGACTGGTCGTACACGCCTCAGTACACGGTCTTCAGCACGCCCTCCAGTGTGGTGTCCACCGAGTACCTTACCTAGGTGCTCATCCAGGGGTGTCACTTTGGAGACCCCACTTACCATTACTACGGGCAGGACTCTAGCGTCCTGATGTCGCTCTACGATGCGGCCTATGTCACCATCGTACGCCTGTGACACGAGCTACCGGAGTTGGAGGAACCGTTCTTCCACTTCCCCGCGTGGACAGAGGATAGGGAGGAGCACACCTATCAGGTGGAGGTAAGGTCGTTCCTCACTCCCGACCTACACCTCGCCGACCTCGTGAGATCACTCGACATATACCTCTGTTGTGTGACCCGCGAGTTGTTGGAGGCCTGCCAGAGGATCTCCACTCTCGAGGACAGCGTCGCACCGATGATGGCATAGGGGCACTTCTCATGAGAGCTACTATACGGGGAGGATGTCGTACTAGCACCCGCTGAGGAGCTACCAGAGCCCACCATCCGCATTTGATCAGGTGCCCGACGTCCCTGCATGTCGGCTATCAGCCACCGCCATCGTGTGATGGCCATCTACTCGAAGACGGAGGAGCCCTCATGAGTGGTGCAGCGACACCGTATTCTGCACGACGGGCACGAGGAGGTTGAGTACCTTGGCCCTTTATCCTCCGCTGCCCCGGAGTCTTCATCTGCTGCACGGCGCGATCACGATGACTAGACGGAGACTGAAAATCAAGAGCTCACTTGTAGGATTTTAGTATGAGCACTTTCGGGTATTTTGTAGGCTAAAATTTATGTAAGATACTGATGTATAATGATTGTGATCTACTACCTATGATGGTTTAGTTGCTTTTTTGTAATGTTTAAGCAACAGGCATACGAACCATGTAAGATTTGACTAGTATGTTAAGAATTCATGTGTACTACCCTAATGGTTTAAAAACATGCATATTTCATATTTGATGAGTTATTTTAATATGTGATGACGTTACTTGTCAACCCACTCAAATTATGCTTATTCCCCCCTCATCTTGTGCACGATTCGTTAAAATGCACTATGTATGAGCAGGATGCCGATAACGCACTCAGTTAACCAACTCATGGCAACGAGAGCTACATCTAGATCATGACAACCAGGAGGCGAGGTTCCAAATCCTTTGCAACCCAACCCGCTACATCCTTGCCGCAAGCTGAGTAGTCTCAGCCTGCTGCTGCTGAAGAACCTAAGGTTCTGCCGCAACCACCCACCATGTCACAAGTGCTTGCCATGATCGAACAAGGGCAGCAGACAAACACTCTTCCGCTCCAACAACTAGTGCGGACACCGTTGCCTTCGACATTGCTGCCGGAGGAGGCAGAGCTACTACGAACCAATAGCAGTCTACGATGGGTGAGTTCATGCGAACTCGGCCACCGACCTTCTCATCGGCAGTAAATCCTCTCAACACCGATGATTGGCTTCGCACCGTCGAGAGCAATTTGATCATTACCCGGTGCAATGATGAGAAGAATGTGATTTATGCATCTTAATAGCTGCAAGAAGCCGCAGTTGCTTGGTGGAAGAACCATCAGGCTATCCTTCAAAAAGAGAAGACCCTCACTTGGGCCACCTTCAACAAGGTGTTCCGTGACGCCCACATTCCAGCGGGTCTCATGGACATCAGGAAGCTGGAGTTCTATGAACTCTAGCAGGGGAACATGACAGTGATGGAGTTCCTCCATCGCTTCAACTATCTTGCCTGCTAAGCTACGTCCAAAATACCAAACGAGGGAAGAAAGGTTGCTCTCTTCCGAGAGCGCCTCAATGACGAGATGAAATGGTCACTCGCTGCCCATGACATCCCCAACTTCCAGACCATGGTTAGCAAGGTCATTCGGGTTAAAGATAGAACTCGTACAGTTATGGAGAGCCGCAAGCGCAAATGGCTAGCGAAGAAATCAGCAAGCAGCGGCACGCCGAGACCACGTGTTTGGCAACCATCGAACGCACGTGCTTCGGCACCACCACCAATGAGATTCCAAACCAAAGGTCCTCGCCCGCAGCAAGTCACAGTTCAGCAAAATAACCGTGGAAGATAGCCGTCTGGCACGCAAAACCGGGCAGTAGTCATCACATGCTACAACTGCAGCGAACGCGGATACTTTGCGAATGAGTGCCCAAAGAAGAAGTTTCCAGTGCTTCAAACTCAACCCCTTGGCGTCCCGCAGCAACCCCAAGGTGTCGCATGAGGTCAAGGAGGGCAGCAAGCCACCAAACCGACGCAAGGCTTCGGACATGGCCGTTTGAACCAAACGACTACCGAGGAGGCCAACACAGCATCCAATGTAGTGATGGGTACGATTCTTGTTCATTCAGTATTTAAATTGGTGTTATTTGATTCCGGAGCTTTTCATTCATTTGTTTCTAAGAAGTTTGCCATGCAATAAGAATTAGAAACTACATCCCTAGAAAGCATCATGCTATTTCACTCACCCAAGTTTGTCATGAGGACAAAACTCGGTTGTTTTGATGTTCAAATTGAGATTAATGGGGTCAGATTTAAAGCCAACTTCATTATGATAGTTACACCTGTGTTGGATATAATTCTTGGAATGGACTGGCTAGCCAAACACAAGGGAGTAATTGATTATGCAGAACGAGGCGTTTCTCTTGTCAACTCTGATGGAGAACGAATCATTTTCTCCTTCACATATGCCACTCTATCACAGCAGCCCACGCTCAACTGCATCGCAATCCCAGAGCTTGGTCAGGTGCCCGTGGTATGAGAATATCCCGACGTATTTTTAGATGAATTGCTGGGGATGCCGCCGGACCGTGACATAGAGTTTGTCATCGATTTGCTACCCGGGACAGCACCTATATCCAAACGACCTTATCGAATGGCGTCTAATGAGTTGGTCAAATTGAAGCAACAACTCAAAGAGCAATTGGATAAAGGATTCGTCCGTCCTAGCACATCACCATGGGGAAGACTAGTGCTATTCGTGAAAAAGAAAGACGACAATCTGCTGATGTGCGTCAACTACCGTTCTTTAAATTAATTCACCATCAAGAACAAATATCATCTCCCGAGGAATGATGATTTGTTTGATCAAATGAATGGTGCTTGTGTCTTCTCAAAAATTGACCTAAGGCTCAGTTATTTCCAACTCAAGATCAGGCCGGAAGACATTCCAAAGTCTGCATTCACCACTCGTTACAGTTTGTACGAGTACGCCGTAATGTCATTCGGACTCATCAATGCTCCCGTAAGTTTCATGAATCTTATGAATAAGATTTTATGGAGTACTTGGATCAGTTCATGGTGGTTTTCATCGATTATATTCTTATCTATTCTAAGAATGCAGAAGAACACGAGCAACACTTGCGTATGGTGCTCAACAAGCTGCGCGAACATCAGCTGTACACAAATTCAGCAAGTGTGAATTTTGGCTATAAGAAGTCGACTCTCTAGACCATGTCCTATCTAAAGGAGGTGTAGCCATGGATCCTCCGAGAAAAGCACAAGATGTCCTAGCCTGGGAACAGCCCTACACCATTCCTAAAGTCTGAAGCTTTCTCGGTCTGGCTAGATATTATCACCGGTTCATGGAGAACATCTCAAAGATCGCAAGATTGATGACACAACTTAAAAGGGAGAATAAATTTGAATGGTCAGTGCCTTGTGATGAGAGCTTTCAATAATTAAAGAAAAGGCTCACAACAACCCCAGTTCTTACTCTGCCCAACATACGCACAAGCTTTGTTGTGTATTGTGATGCATCCCGCCACGGCATTGGTTGTGAGCTGATGCAAGAAGGCAAAGTGGTGGCCTATGCCTCACATCAGTTGCAGCCTCATGAAGCTAACTATCCAACTTATGACATGGAATTGGCAGTCGTGGTTCATGCTCTCAAGATCTAGAGGCATTACCTCATCGGTAATTGGTGCGAAATTTACACCGATCACAAGAGCCTGAAGTATTTCTTTACGCAACCATATCTGAACCTAAGACAGCGAAGATGGCTCGAGTTAATCAAGGACTACGATCTTAGCCTTCATTGCCACCCCGGTAAGGCTAATATTGTAGCTAATGCTCATAGCCGGAAGCTTCACTACATAAACGCGTCAATTGAAGCCAATCAACCGGCATTGCATGACGAGTTCCAAAAACTCAACTTGGAAATGGTTGAGGAGGGTTATGTTTCTGCCCTAGTACTACAACCTACCCTCGAATCTCAGATCCAGGCCATCCAACTCAAAGATCACGCTATCGCCGAGATCAAGCGCAAATTCCAGGACGGCGGAAAATCAGAATTCTTCGAGGATGTGAGTGGATTGGTGATGCGCGGACAGCAACTATGTGTTCTAGATGATCATGATATCAAGGAACTAATCCTTAGAGAAGCTCATGATTCACCACTCTCCCTTCACCCTAGGAGTACAAAGATGTATCGACCCCGGAAGCAATTCTGGTGGCCCAGTATGAAGCGGGACATCGAAGCACATGTTGCCATGTGTGACGTGTGTCAACGCATTAAGGTGGAGCACCAGCACCTAGCGCGGTTGCTTCAACCTCCACAGGTTCCCGAGTGAAAATGGGACGATGTCGGTATGGACTTCATTACTAGCCTACCAAAAACCCGAAACGGGTACGACTCGATATGGGTCATCGTTGACCGTTTGACCAAGGTAGCACATTTCATTCTGGTTAATACCACGTATCAGGGTGCCAAGATTGCAGAGCTCTACATAAACCACATCGTTCGCCTGCACGGTGTGCCAAAGACAATAACATCTGATCAAGGCCCTTAGTTCACCTCGCGATTTTGGGATAGCCTGTATAAGCTATTGGGAACCGAGCTAGTCTTTAGCACAGCTTTCCACCCACAAACAGGAGGTCAAATGGAGAGGACAAATCAGATCTTGGAAGACATGTTACGAGCTTGCGTGCTGTCCTATAGCACGAATTGGGAGAAATGTTTGGTGTTTGCTGAGTTTTCCTACAACAACAGCTTCCAGTCAAGCCTTCAAATGTCACCATTCGAAGCACTTTATGGGAGGAAGTATAGAACACCTCTATTCTGGTTTGAGGCTGGCAAGAGATAATTCTTTGGACCGGCCATCATTCAAGAAGCACAAGAGCACATTGACGCGATAAAAAGGTGCTTGAAGGAGGCATAGTCGCGACAAAAGAGCTATGCTGACCGTCGCCATCGTGAGCTAAGTTTCAAGATAAATGATTATGTTTACCTCAAAGTATCGCCGCTGCGAGGCATCCGCTGTTTTCCAAGTCCACGGGAAATTGGCACCTCAGTACATCGGACCGTACCGAATCGTCTAAAGGAAAGGTGAAGTAGCATACTAGTTGGAGTTGCCACCCTAACTTTTAAATGTGCACAACGTCTTCCATGTGTCACAACTCAAGAAGTGCCTCCAGACTCCGAACGAACTCACTCAGTTGGAGAACATTGATCTCCAACGAAATCTCTCCAATCAGGAACACCCAATCCGCATCTGAGATGAAGCCATGCGACAAACTCATAACTGCACCATCAAAATGTTAAGAGTGTAGTGGAGCAACCACACAATACAAAACTATGTGGGAACGGGAAGACCGTCTTAGAGCTAAGTTTCCCTATTTCTTTACCAAGCCTACCGAATCTCAAGGACGAGATTCTTTGTAAGGGGGTAGGTCTATAACATCCCAAAAATCCCAACGTTGGGATATTAGGATTAAAATTAGTGGAAAATAATTTTGAGCATATTCTATATGGAAAACTATTTATGCATAATTTCTGAATTTCTTATATAAAGCAAATAATGAAATTCCATACAAGCAACAACTTGTAAGAATTTTGGAGCAAATCACAAAGCAAATAAAATCTTGAAAATTTTACAAAAGAAACTATACGGTGTCATAAATTTTGGAGCATGTTTGATAGGTTTAAGAAAAATTGCAAAGCCTCAGCCTTTTTAGGAAAATTCTAAATTTCATTCGAATTTCCCGTTCGCCCTTTGGGCCAAATCTAAGTTGTCCAAAACCCATCGACAACTCAAGCCCACACCAGCTCGCACTCACCTTCTCACTGACATGTGGGCCCAACTCATCAGAACATTTCTTCCACCTCACTCGCCACTGCACCAGAGCTCCTCGCCAGCTCCGCCGCTCGCCTACTGATTTCCATCGCTGCCCACCTTTTTGCGCCGAGATACCCTATCACCTGTGCCAGCTCCCACCCATCCTAGCTACCCCGTTCATGGCGATTATATCCCACGCTAGTGAAGAGACCAGGGCAGACCGCGAGTATCTCTCACCACCATCGGCATCTTGCCATTTTTCTTGCGCAATTGTCCTAGCTATTTAAGCTTTAGAACGCGCACTGTAATCCTCAGCTCGCCCACATTCTATTTCATGAAAAACTCGAGCTTCATAGCTCCTTTGTTTCATAGGAACGTTTGGGTCGTTCTCGACGTGGTGAGCGCGCCTCCGCACCATTCCCGTTGTGGTCCAAAGGGGTTTACCTCTGTTATTTTGTATAAAAATAAAAAGGAAAAACTTTGTTTATGACACGGGAAAGTTATATTATATTCTAAAAGGTGTGAGAGGTATATCTCACAAGTAGATAAGGGAGATCCTCGCTTGGGTCAATTAAGGACCGAACGCCAGCAAGTCCTATCTAAGCCTAAGCGTACAACCACATGTGCCGGTATGGGATAGCATTATCTAATGAAGTCATTGAAAACTAGCCTTGCACATTGGTAGACCGTAGTAGTGCGAGCATTATCGGTGTAGGCATATTCAAAGGGACTCCCTTCACCACGGTGTCAGGCACAAAGCTTGCCGACACAACGATGAATGCCTCACTGAGACGGGGGTGTACCGGGGTGAAGTGAGGGTGTTCATTCATCGGGCTAGTGCAAGGTTAGGACTAGGTGATGTAAAGGCTTCGATATGAGGTCTAGACTGCTTACCAAAGGTAGTGAGCGTTGGTATCGATGGATGCCGAAAAAACTAGAGAATTCGTGTGCTGTGGGTAAAGTTGTACACCTCTGTAGAGTGTAAATCTATTTAAATAGTTGTGCTCGCGATCATGAGCATGCTTAGTGTAGTCTTAATGGGTATAGTCTTGGTTTTCAAAAAAACAGTTTTGTTGGAAAATGTGGGAAATGGTTTGTTAGTTTATATTTGAGTTGAGTGTCATGTCTATGGCTAAAAGTAAGATGTTGATCACAGCCGAGGAGGGTTGTGAGTTGTTATTTATTCAATTACTTACTTGTTGTACATCCTTTATCTATTTAACTGCTCTTTAAATTTTCGTTGCAAACTACTACATATTGATACTACAAATAAAATTTGCTTAATGATGAAAACAACTTGCAACATAGAGCCTCATCCCTTATTAGCCTTGCATTTATATAAATTTTGCAATACACTATAAGTCTTGCTGAGTACACAATGTACTCAATCTTGCTTAATTGTTTGTTCAGAGTTAGAGGATAATCCTACGCCAGACGACGTCTTCTTTGCACCCGGAATCGGTGGGTTCAGTGATGGGTCTTTCTAGAAATTGTCTCTTGTCTATTGCCTAAGGGTTCAGATGGACATACCGCTAGACTTTTGGACCTTATACATATTATGCTTCCATTGTTTCAGTCGTTACATCTGATACATGAGTTTTTATTTGGCTGGTCGGCCCTTGTGATGTAAACTCTGTAAACGTCTAAGTTATGTGATGTGATTATCAATGTTATGGATATGTGTACTAGTCACTGATCATGGGACTAGTATGGTACACACACGAGGGCTTTGAGAATTCAAAGCCTGGGGTCCGACAAATCTAATCATATATATTTCATGTAGCCAATCTAAATACATTTAAATATATTGGTGGTCAAACTTTAGGAAGTTTGACGGCGCTTATTCTAGGGTGTCACATAAAAAAAACGGTGTGAGTAACTTTTTTGAAAGTGATACCTATTCCTTAACTTCCGGTAATAGTGCATTAGTGGTCCTCTTGTAGATCTAGCGTTGACCGGCTTGCATGCATGTAAACGATGATCGGAGAAGCAGAGATTGGCTTGCTAGTACTCCCTCGAGTCACAAAAGAGTGACGTTTTTTTACTTTTCAAAATCAACAAGGTGCTCCTTTGACCACTAAATTCTTATATCATATATTTGAAATAAGTTGTAAAAGTACAATATTATGAAATTAATTTTTATGACAAATTCACTCATACCATTTTTATATATCCAAAATGTCTTAAACATCTTTGAACAAAATTCATAAGGTTTGACTTCACGCACTCTAAGGCGTCACTCTTTTGTGACCGGAGGGAGTATCATTTATGATGTATGTTTCCATGTGAATCAATCCCAGTTGGTAATATAGATTGTGTTGAACAAATAATTGTTGGTGATATGCGCTAGAGGCAATCATATAGATGATTGTATCACGTCTATATTTATGAGTTATAGAATAAATGTTATTATGTTCCTTGGATGAATTATCATTTATAAAGATTAACAAGTATGTGACTTGTTGGTGAAGTTCTTTAAATTATATGATGTCACTCTAAATGTATCCCTGGTCAGATGTAACTGGTCGGAACACTAGTGACTTATCGACCAGCACATGTATTGATTGATGATCATGTTTCACTGGTCATAGATATAGGGATATCGAATCAATAATGTGAACACATGTTAGAGAACATGGTGTTGGATTGACCCACCTTGAGACACTATTAAGATTGTTATGATTTTATGTGTCATTAGTTGGTCTCAAGTAATGATGATGTATAATTCTTAGACCTGAGATCAGCATGGTTTCCTACATGTGTAATAGTGCACTAAGGGGTTGTCAAATGCTACTTCGTATCTAGGTAGTTATAAAGGTAGCTTTCGGGTATGCTATGAAACATACAGAGTGATGTGACTGGCCGTATATGGGATTTACCCCTTCTAACATAACAGGAGAGATATCTCTGGGCCCCTCGATGGGGTCGGATAAAGAAAGTGTATGGTCGTGCTACTAGTGGTCGAAGAGTTGACCACATGAAGTTATTCGTCACTTGATTGAGAAAGTATTGAACAGTCTATGGATGACAAAATATCTTATCTGGAGTTCAACCAGATAGCGTAAGGCAAGGGGAGAATACGCAAGAAGGTCATTCAGTCTGACCAAATATGAACTGGTCGTATACTGGTTGAACATGATCACTAACTGGTCAGCGAACTGGTCATATGGAGTTACGAACTGGTCGTGGCTAAATATGAGCTGGTCGTATGGAGATACAAGCTGATCGTAAGTGATAAGGACCTGGTTGCAAATCATATTGCATAAGGTTCTCCGATATAATATTTATGTGTGTTCGGGAATCGTTATGTCCTGCTAGTAACCGCTAACGACTCGTGGTCAGAAAGGAGTTTCCGAGCCACAACCAATTACGCATTAACCTACAGGGTCACACACTTAACGGGTTGGAACAAATGAGTTCGGATAGGATCCGTTATTGGCTCTGTTATAAGGAGATGCATGGAGCTATTGGTACGTAAGAGTTGCTCCACAAAAACCTTATCCACCATCTTCCCAAAGGCCCTACCGTGCGTGTTGGTGCTAGCACACCGACGTACGGTGTTCCACCCTTGGATGTGTAGATACCGTAGAGGCGCTACTATGGTTGTTGTTGCGCTGATCGAGGACAATCCACGACCTACGCAAGGAACGTGATAGGTTGCTAGAATAGACGACCAGTGCTGAGGACGTTGGACAATCGACTACGACCACTAAATCGACGTGCTCGATGTTAGATCAGGTTGTTCCAACCCTTCTTTCGATGCACTGCGCGTCTAGTGGTAATGTTCTATGATCTCTTACTTGCATGGCTTCTTGATTTACATGGTAGATTTTTTGAATTGCCAGCTAGTGTAGCCGACTGGTATCCCTTCAATAATATCTTATGGTCAACAATTGGCACAAGGGAAACTTGCAGGTTCTAGTGGTGCAAGTACCACCGTACCGGTTAATTAGGGTCTGTATTTGTTCATGCATTGTAAGCAAGTGCAACTGCCCGTCTTCTTATAGGTTTTCTAGGGCTATCAAGGTGAATAGTATAGGTGATCTTTTGAACAACAGGTACCAAAATAGAGGTTGTTGGTCAGCTGATGTATAGCGTGCGTGTATGCATTTTATTAACTTCATTGTTGCATATTAAAGGGGTGTTGGTTTCATTGCCTCAACTTGTCATAACTCATTAAGCAAGTTTAACTATTTTAGGGGCAGTGTTTGGTTTATTGTCATATTTATGACGTGCCACGGTTTCTTAGCCACCTGCCCCATATGTTAAAGGCACAATTTCTAGCAAAAAATTTTCCGCACTTGTGATGGATCATTTGTACACCACAAAAAGTATGGTACCTTGCCCGCGGATGTGTGGAAAAAAACACCATCAAAATGTCGCTCGAAACTTCTTCGTCTCCTGCGACGACTGAACAACTTCTGAGGTCGGGAGCGGGGATTGTGGCGTGTGAGGATTCCGGCCACTGTCTCCTACTCTCCCTTCCTCGGAAGGGTCGGGTGGAGTTTTCTCCAGGCGCTCCGGCGATTTCAGTGTCAGGTTTTTCAGCAAGTTTGAGCACTTCTCGAAGCTTGTCGGAGGTTCGTGAAACTTCTTCAAGCTCAAGCGGCGATCAATGACTCTCGTCTTCGGCCGCCGGAGCAAAGGAAAGGGGGGATGAACACGTGTCTTTGCAGATCAAGGGTTTCATTTCTGGTAAGTCCACCGACAGTTTGGTTGGGCCGAATGGGCTGGCCTATAGATATGAAACTTCCATTGCTAATATTTATGCTCACTCATGGTGGCGCATCCCAACTCATTCATGGCCCTGGATCCCTAAGAAAGCGGTGTTGGGGGAACTAGGGTTCACTGCTCGTGCGAGTGAAGTTCGTCAGTTGGGGGGTAGAGCTAGGGTAGTGCGGCAAAATCTTAATCCACCTCCTCTAAGTATATACTTTCCAGCAGTTGTGAGAGAAGGAGAGATGGATCAAGGAAGAGGCCGTCCACCAAGGCAGTTTGGGGTTTCTTCGGGTGGTTGGACTGGGGGCAAGCGTAGCGCTCCAGATGATTTGATTGAGGAGGATGATCTCCTGGCGGAAGATGAGTTACATGCAAAACTGAGAAGGGATCAGGATCAGAAGAGGAGGTTTTAGGGTGGTCATCTAGGCGAGATGCATCCCTCAGGTATGTCCTCCAGATCTGATCTGAGGAACTTTGGGGTGATAGATCGTTCTGCTTATGATCAATCTAAGGGGTGGCAGCAGGACATTCAGGGTAGAGGAAACTTGAACAGAGAAGGGGGTTTTCACAAAGGGTTCCAAGGTAGAGGGGATGCTAGGGGTGGTTTTGGGGATCGAGGAGCTACTTTTCATTCTAATAAGCATAGATCTATGGTTAAATGGGAAGATTTAGGGGATTCAGGTAAAGTAGAGGATAACAAAAAAAGGTTGGGTGAGATTGGACCTAACACTAGAGTTCTTAGAGCAGAAGATAGAGGTACATGTTTTCGTTGTCTGCAATCAGGTCATCACCAAGCAAGATGTACAAATCCTCCTATGTGTTATAAATGTAAAAAGATTGGACATATGACTTCAGGTTGTCCTGATGATAAAGAAACCTTAGGGTTTAAAACTTTTTGGATATGGGATTCCTGGTCAGGGATTTTATAGCCTTCAGGTTCCTGGCTTTCAACTTGTGGATCAACAAGCAGCTACTGGTGTTATTACTATACAAGAAGGGGTGGCTACTGGTCAACGTATTGAAGTCGAACTGAAGCATTTGATTCAAGATAACTGGGACTGGAAAGTCAGGAAGGTCTCTGGGTTAGAGTATGCAGTTGTTTTCCCGTCCAAAAATATTTTAGAGACTTGGTCCAAAGTGGGAGGAGTGGAATTAGCTTTACATTCCATCAAAGCTAAAGTTGACAAGTCTAATATAGACCTTGAGGCTTCTTTTCTGGTTCCTACTTGGGTTAAAATTTATGGTATTCCTAGTCCTGCTAAAACTATGGAAATTGTTAAAGACTTGGTTAGTACTGTGGGTGAACCTGTTGAAGTGGATGAGATCAACCTAATGAGAGTAGACCCGGTCATGGTTAAAGTGCATTGTCATAGCATTAACTGTTTTGTGGAAATTTTTATCAATGGGGTGGGTTATGATTTAAGATTTGAAGCTGAAGGGGTGTCAGAGAAAAACAAAAAGGTTCCTGCGAAAGATCTAAGTCATAAAGATTTGGACAAAAAAAAGATGAGGAAGAGGATGATTCTGATGGTAACAATCATAAGACGGAGTGGGAAAAAATAGCTGAAAAGTATGGACGAGAATCTCATCAATCTAACCATAAAAGTGGTGGAGACTCTTACAAAACCAAAACTAAGAATCAGGGGGTATCGGATTCAGAGGCCTCTGTGCAAGGCAAAGAAATAGTGGCATTTAACACTGCCAATCAAATTATTCCTGTTATGCCTCTTGCTTTTAGCTTTCCTGGTAATGCTCCTGATCTGTTTTCTTCTAGTCAGGGGGGTGAGTGGGGAAAGTATGGATGGGGACAATGTCTTAACTGGTAGTTCAGACAGAAGGGGTTTTGAGTCTGGAAAAGAGGTAGCAGAAGTTAGTTCTAAGGAGATGGTGGTTCATACTATTGCAGGGCCTACCTTGATGGCGGCATCTTTATGGCCATGTTTACAAGTTTTAGATAAAACTTCTTTTGAGAGAAGTATCTCTTCTGATCAAAAAAAGGGCTGCCATTCAACTCTGTTCTCATGAACTAAACCAGGAAGGGTTTTTAAAAGGATGTCAGTTTGAGGTGGATAAAAGCATTAATGAGGGTGAATCTCTCAATAGTTTTGGAGGGGAGAACATTAGAAAAGAGACTAGTAAAGAGCTGGGAGGACTTCTTTTTCCTGAAATTGAAGGAAAAAAAACTAAGGAGTGGATTTTGGCCAACAAAAAAGGGGGGCAAAATCAGGATAAAAGTGCCTCTATTTCTAACTAGAAAGAGTACACGTATTCAAGATCAAGGTATTTCTATGCAAGAGAAGGCGGCAATGCTGAAATCTATTCAGAATTTGGAAACTCTAGGTATTTCTGAACACAAGCCTTTTAATATTCTTAATAATGCTTTTGTTCAATATTTGGAAAATGTGGCTGTTTCTTATGGTATATCTTTGGGTTCTCAAGGTGAGAACCCCCAGAAAGTGATCTCTGCCATGAAAGCTCAAGAATTAGCTAGATATGCTATTGCCAAAGCTGAATTAAAGAAATTGAATAAGTCTGGTCAGGAAAAGGGGGATGTTTTCGCTAAGGACGTTGGGAGTGATGAAGCTCAGTTGGAAGGGGAGGATAATGAATCCAAGGGTGCCATAGGTTTTAAGCTAAGCAAAAAGGTTACTAGTAAGGCTAAAAAAGATTAAGGGTCCTGGAAGAAAATCTTCCTCATGAAGCTTCTATTTTGGAGTATTCGTGTATTAGGTAAACTAACCAGACGGAGACAGTTAAAAGAGTTGATTGTCAAGGAGAGGGTTGATGTGATTGGGGTGCAGGAAACCATTAAAAAAATATTTTTCTGAGATAGATCTTAGAGACTTGGAAGGTAATAGCAATTTTGTTTGGATCTGGACCTCGGCCAATGGTCACTCTGGAGGTATCTTAATGGGGGTGAGGAAAGAGGAGTTGGATTTTGAAAGGGGGGTCAAGGGAGGTTTTTTGTTAGCATGATTTTGAGACATAGAAAAAGCAATTTCAGATGGGAAGTGTTAACTATTTATGGTCATGCTCAGCATGCTTTAAGTCTAGAGTTTTTGAAGGAAATGCGGGACAAATGTTATTCTTCAGTTCTTCCTTTGGTGTTAGGGGTGATTTTAATTTGATTAGAAAGGTAGCTGATAAAAGCTCCGGTAATATTAATTACAATTTGATGGACAATTTTAATAGTTTCATTAATACTAATGACTTGACGGAGGTTAATTAGGGGTGGTGCAACGTTTACTTGGACAAATAAGCAGTCTTGTCCTATTTTAGTTGAGCTTGACAGGATTTTGGTTTCTACTAGTTGGGAATCAAAATTTCCTTTTTGTTCTGCTTGTAGTCGGACTAGAATTGGGTCTGATCACTGCCCTATTATGCTGAATTCTGGTGAAAATGATATCAAGATTGTTGGGAGGTTCTTTTTTGAGAAAAAGTGGTTTGGTCAAGAGAATTTTAAAGAGATGGTCTTGGAGAAATGGGTAGACATTGGTAATAGAATGCCTGATCAGCTTTATTCTTTGGATAAATGGAATGGGGATCTGGCTTCTCTTAGACAATGACGAGGATATAATAATCCTCTTTTAATTATTTATCTGTAATTAAATATTATGGATAATAATGACGTCATATGGTTCTTGAGTATAACCCTTAATATTCATAAGGGAGAAGCTGGAGGTCATAAGTTCTTCTACGACCACCCCATAGTCGTAAGTCCTTCTACGACTACCCCATAGTCGTAAGTCTTCTACGACTATGTCTTAATCGTAAGCTCTTCTACGATCAGTTTATGGTCGTAAGCTCTTCTACGACCAGTCTCTAGTCGATGTGACTTACAAACATGTGGGCCTAATCGATAAGGGAATCTTCCGCACCATATTTAAAGATATGGGCAGTAAATTACGCTGTTATTCTCTGCAATAATGGCATGAATTAACTCCCTGTCATGGTGGTAATCGCCATGACGGGGAACGCATTACTCCCACAATAAACTCCAAGAACGGCTCTATAATCTGAAGCATTAAGGCGCCCTTTGGACTGGAAGAACAGTAGCACACTCCGAGTACTATAAAAGGCAGAATCATCAGAAGAATCGGAGAGGGGGGATCAAGAGCACAAGGCACATCATTCTAGTCTTTCTCTTGATATTGTAATCCAGCATACTCAATACATACACACAGGAGTAGGGTTGTTATTCTCCCTGGGAGAAGGCCCGAACCTGTATAAAAATCCCCGTGTTGTCTCTCTCTACGTGATTTGAGCCTAGGGGAACCCCCGAATCAAACAATCTTTACGTAAGTTCGGTTCTAAAACACCGACAGTTAGCGCCGACCGTGGGGAACTTCGAGTCGCCAGCTTTCTTTGCTCTTTTTCAACTCTAATGCTCTCATGGCAGGAGAGTGAAACGAGGAGAATTGGTTTGACTTGGCCGATTACGCAGATATCGACATGAATGTCGGTTTCAACTACGAGCCGAGTATTGCATTATCCGATGGTGATGTCATCTCTGGGGATCATTCTCTAGGAGACCAGATCACCGATGGAGTTGAGGAGGGGTCCTTATCCCCCGCGACATTATGTCCAGATGAGGAACTAGCTTCCTCAGAGGGCAAGGGTCAATCCGACCACAATCAGGACTGCACCAAGACAGACTCGGAGCATGGCAAGGGTTCCCTCTCTAAGTGTTTGAGTCCATCTCAGACAGTCCGATCTGGCACGACAAGTCCTGGAGGCTATCATTCTGGAGCTTCATCAGCACCTAGTGGTCGTCTCTCTCAGGTTAGCCCCACCAAGAAGGGGGTCGAACATGCTTTTCCTGCGGGTTCAACCATCCCATCGCAGGGCTCACTTGCGGACGGAGACGGTTATAACCCAGAATTCCCCTTCCTGGAGGGGTTTGTCGCCAGATGGTGTCTCTCGACTACTCCTCAAGCGAGGAGGTCTCAAGCGCAAGTGGAGATCATCAACGAGAGGTCTTCGTGCTTCCCTTAGGTGGCGATCACTCTCTTAGATATAGAACTGAGGATGCTCCCCAACGATCACACACTGCAACCCCTTGTGGTAATAATGAGGACACCTCTGACGATGGACAGAGTCAACACTCTGATGAGTGTCAAGGAGATTCTAGAAATACTCGTACTCCACTGAGGCAAGCTCGAGATTCAAGTATGGACGCTCCTGAGGCAACCCAGCGGAGAAGAATCGTAGCTCCGAAAAATCCATCTGGGCGTGTTCACTATCAGTCAGAGGAAGCTCAAGAACTCCAACGCATCAACGACCTTCTCGAGAACCCATCTTGAGAACTTGCTCAAACACCTGGCTACGACCTCTTTGCTGAAGAGATCGCGCAAAGGCTTCAAAGCACGGTGCCCAAGCTTGAGCGCCCTCATCGACTTCAACCTAGAAGTCGTGATGGTACGACCTCATCCGCTTCCAGTCATTCGAAGAACTCACCACATGGAGATCGCCGTGACGACCGATCACGACACTCTCCTTATTTTCGCCCTAGCCGAAGGAGATTTCCTCGAACACCTAAAGACCAGCGGGTTCCCAGGAGAGGTGATCATTCACCACTTCAACCTGGAAATCTGCGACAGTAGACGGAATACGAGGAGTATTTCCCTCGTATGGTTGAAACCCACCACAGGTCGGGTCCGCCTATGACCGGGTATCGCCGTGTACGATCACCTAGTGACGTCAATCCTTCTTTCCTGCAAAGAAGGCATCAAGAAGTTATTACCGGATGTTGGGCATCCTCACTCGACCTCCGAGTAGTTCGCTGGCCGCCTCGGTTTCAACCAGT
Source organism: Phyllostachys edulis (assembly GCA_036346405.1). Taxonomy (NCBI): domain Eukaryota; kingdom Viridiplantae; phylum Streptophyta; class Magnoliopsida; order Poales; family Poaceae; genus Phyllostachys; species Phyllostachys edulis. Next base: position 57,977,134 of record CM070558.1, read on the forward strand.
GAACATGGAGAAGTTTGATGGATCTTAAAACCCCATCAAATTTCTCCAGATCTACACAACTGTTGTCTGAGCTGCAGGGGGAGGAGAGCATGTAATGATAAATTACCTTCCTACTGTGCTTGAGGGATCTACTCGATCGTGGTTGTTAAATCAGCCACTCGAGTCGATTTATTCATAGCAACACCTTTGCGACCTCCTACTGGCAAATTTCCAAGGCACCTATCATCGCCCTAGGAAGGAGGAAGACCTACACAAGATGAGACAGAACGACCACGAGACTCTGCGCTAGTTCATTCAACGCTTCAGTCAGGTTCGAAATTCCATTCCCGAGGTTTCTGATTCTTCTGTCATCAGAGCTTTCAAGTAGGGAGTCCGTAGTAGAAGGATCACGGAGGACATCGCATTGAATCCTCCCACCACTATCGTCGAACTCTTCGAGATGGCCGATCGATATGCTACCACCACCGAAGCGGTCGAGTGGAACAACGCTATTGATCAAGAAGATAAAATTCCTCAAGAGGTGGGTGAAAGTGGTAAGAAGAAGGACAAGAAGGCCAAGAAATCCAAGAACAAGGCAAAGGGTCAAAAGCTTCAAGCCAACGATTCCAAGGAGGTCTTGGCCTTAAGCGATAAAAATCCTCAAGGCTCCAAGCCATACTCTAATTGAGGCAAAGGTAAGCGCCCCGAGCGGAAGAACGACAAGGCTAAGTGGTCTCCTTTCCATAAAAAGGAAGGACATGACCTTCGCAACTGCCGAGTATTCCAACGAAAAATCGAGGACTACTACAACGTTAAGGGACCACTTCCTACCCTCAAAGAGGTAGGGCAAGCCAGTGGTTGTACGCAGTCTGACGACAACAAGGAGATGATGTTCCAAGATCCCGAACACACCATCGAGCATATCCATGGGGGATCATCAGCATACGAGTCAAGACGACAGCTTAAGGTTGTCGAATGCAAGGTAAACTCCATTGACCCTCCTCTTGTCAATAAACTGCCAAAGTGGTCGAAAGTCACCATCTCCTTCGAGAATGGTGACTGCCCGATTCCTTCCACTCGACTAGGTCATTTTCTGATCGTGGTTGAGCCCACCATCAATAACTGTCGAGTAAATTGAGTGTTAATTGATGGTGGTAGCTCGTTAAATATTTAGTTTACGAATACCATGCACGAGATGCAGGTACCCAAGGACCAAGGTAAGACCGGTATGATACACTTTCCATGGTATTGTACCGGGGTCTTCGGCCATACCTATTGGCCAAGTTTCTCTTCCTTTAACATTTGGTTCTCCAAGTAATTTTAGGACAAAGAAGATCTCTTTTGATGTAGTCGATTTCGATACGGCATATGATGCCATACTCAGACGACCAACTTTGGCAAAATTCTTAATCGCTACTCATTATGGGTATCAATGTCTTAAGATGCCAGGTCCCAAAGGAGTGATCACAATTCATTGTGCCAAAAAGATGGCGCACACGTGTGACCGTCGATCCCTCGAGATGGTTGGCCACATACCAACTCAAGAAGAAAACAAAGGGCAGCCTTCGACCAAGCAGTCGAAGCCTAAAGCTGTACCTAAACCGAACGACCAGCTCAAGGAGGTTCCTTTGAAGCCAGATGAGCCCTCGAAGACTGTTCACATCGGGGATACTTCTAACCCCAATTAGGAAGATGCCCTCATCGCTTTCCTCCGGGCAAATGCAGATGTCTTCGCGTGGCAAGCATCCGACATGCCCGGAGTCCCCAGGGAAGTGATCGAGCATAGGCTAGCTTTACGGCCTGACAAAGTACCCGTAAAACAAAAATTACAGAGATTTGCCCCTAATCGACGAGATGCTATAAGGTCAGAATTGGACAAGCTACTTAAAGCAGGCTTTATAAGAGAAGTCGACCACCCAGAGTGGTTGGCCAACCCTATAATGGTTAGAAAGTCTAACGGCAAGTGGCGAATGTGTGTAGACTTCACTGATCTTAAAAAAGCTTGTCCAAAAGATGATTTCCCTTTACCTCGTATCTATCAGTTAGTTGATTCTACTGCTGGTTGTGAAACATTAAGTTTTCTAGATGCATATTCTAGCTACCATCAGATTAATATGTGTCTAGAAGATGAAGAAAAGACCACATTTATTACTCCATTTGGAACATTTTGTTATGTCAAAATGCCATTTGGTCTAAAAAATATTGGTCTAAAAAATGCTGGTGCTTCTTTTCAACGCTTGATGCAATTGACTTTTTCACCTTAACTAGGCTGAAATTTGGAAACCTATGTTGACGATCTAGTCGTAAACAACATCAAGCGGCTTAATCATGTTTTAGACTTGCAGGAGACATTCGACAACCTCAGAAAACATCGCCTGGAACTCAATCCTGAGAAGTGTGTGTTTGGAGTCTCTTCAGGAAAATTGCTTGGATTCTTGGTCTCTGTACGATGGATCGAAGCAAATCCCGAAAAGATAAAGGCTATCGTGCAAATGCGCCCTCCAACCATGAAGAAAGAAGTCCAGAAACTCACAGGATGCATGGCGGCTTTAAGTCGTTTCATAGCACGATGGGAGAAAAAGGACTACATTTCTTCAAACTTCTAAGGAAGCACAAGAGTTTCAAGTGGTCGGAAGAGGCAAACACTGTCTTTGAGGATGTCAAGAGATATCTTACAAGTACTCCTATTTTGGTTTCTGCAAAACCAGAAGAGACGCTCTTAATTTATCTAGCTGTCACGCCACAGGCAGTAAGCGCAGTATTGGTCGTAGATCATGAAAACATCCAACAACCAGTTTACTACGTAAGTGAAGTTTTGCACGGGCCTAAGGAGCGTTACCCTCAGGTCCAAAAACTTCTCTGTGCCCACCTCATGTCTTCAAGGAAACTACGGCATTATTTTCAGGCGCACAAGATAATTGTGCCGTCTAAATTTCCCTTGGGAGTGATCCTCCAGAGTAGGGAAGCAGCAGGACGCATGTCAAAATGGTCAGTAGAACTTAGGGAGTTCGACCTCCATTTCAGGTTCTGAACGGCCATTAAATCCCAGATCTTGGCAGACTTTGTCGCCGAATGGACAAATCATGAACCTGTTCAGGATTCCCACGACCAGTGGACGATGTACATTAACGGGTCACTTAAGTGGCTCGGGGGCTGGGGTGATCCTAGAATCTCCTGACGGAGAGACCTTAAAGTATGCCATTCAATTAAACTTTCAGGCCACTAACAACGTGGCAGAGTACGAAGGTTTGCTGGCTGGCATACGAGCTGCGAAAGCGCTCGCAATTCGATGACTACTCGTGAGAGGAGACTCTCAACTAGTCGTGAATCAGGTCGAAAAAGAGTAACAGTGCTCTAATCCGACCATGTCTCGGTACTTATCGGAGGTTCGAAAGCTTGAAAAGCATTTTTTCGGTTTCGAGGTACAATTCATCCCTCGAAAGGATAATTTCCTCGCAGACCAGCTTGCTCAAATAGCTTCTTCCCGATCATAAGTACCAAAAGGAGTTTTCCTGGAACAGCTCCAGAAGCCGTCTCTGGTTGAAACACCAGAGACACCTCCTATTGAAACAACCTATCTAGAATATGAAGATACATGGATGCATTCCATCTATGAGTATCTTTAGACGGGTTCCGTACCCAATGATGATCTCGAGGCGGATCGTTTATACCGAAAGGCCAAAATGTATACTTTGGTCGAAGGAGTCCCCTACAAACAAGGCACTCAAGGGGTACTCATGCGATGCATATCACAGAGAGAAGGACTAAACCTCCTTCATGACATACATGGGGGCATCCGTGGAACTCATGCTTCCTATAGAACGTTGGTCGGAAAAGCCTTTCGACAAGGATTTTACTAGCCAACAACTCTCTACGATGTAAAAGAGTTAGTTAAGAAATGTGTACAATGCCAATTTCATAGCAGGCAAATACACCAACCAGCTCAGGCATTGCAAACAATCCCTCTATCTTGGCCTTTTGCGACCTGGGGTCTCGATATCCTAGGACCGTTCCCAAAGGCTCCAGGAGGTTTCGAGTTCCTTTTTGTGGCTATTGATACATTCACAGAATGGATTGAAGCCGAATCTGTGACTAGGATAACAACAGAAGCAGCAAAATGGTTCATAATTAGAAAGCGTGATCACTCGGTTTGGGGTCCCAAGTCAAATAATCACAGATAATGGTAAACAATTTTCGAGCGCAAAATTCCAAGAATTTTACGACGAGTTGGGAACCAAGCTATGTTACGCCTCTGTTGCCCATCTCCAAAGCAATGGGGAAGTCGAACGAGCAAATGGCCAAATAATGCAGGGAATTAAAACTCGAGTCTTCAACCAGCTTGTTAAGTGCTTGGGGGCTTGGGTACAAGAATTACCCTCAGTATCATGGGCAGTTTGTACAACTGCTAGTCGGACAACAGGTGAAGCATCTTTTTTCTTAGTTTTCGGTGCCGAAGCCATGCTTTCACCAGAACTAAAGATCAAGTCGACAAGGGTCAAAACTTTCAGCGAGTCAATCCAAGAACAACTTCGAGCGGATGACATTAACCTGCTCGAAGAAAAGAGAAATCAAACCTTAATCCGTTCAGCAGTCTACCAGCAAGTCCTGTGCAAATACTATGATCATAAGGTCCAACCTCGCAACCTTGTTGTAGGTGACTTGGTATTGAGGGAAATTCAATCCCAGTCTAATTGGAACAAGCTTCCCCCAAGTGGGAAGATCCTTACACTGTGGTTGAAGTTATGCGACCAGGTTCGGTACGACTAGCAATGGAAGATGGCAGAATTCTCTCCAATTCTTGGAACATCGACCAGTTACGTAAAATTTATATGTAAACTGGCCAACCCTACAATAAAGTATCAAGCTCTTTCTATCTTTATTGTCTTATTTTGAGTAACGCTTTGATAATTTTTTTCGATCATTACCTGGTCGTAAATACTTCTACGACCAGTACCCAAACTTTATTTACACTGGTCGAAAGGATGGTGATATCACCTAGTTGAAGTCTTTCCTTTTAACACGTGGTTCACCCCACTAGGGGGAACTTCTTAGTGTCGACTCGTTCCTCCTTTTTGCTGCCAATACAAAGGACTTGGGTTCAATTGACATGGTCTTAAAATTTTCAAGCCAACTCTTAGTATCTTAGATTATTTCTTCATTTATTTTTCACAAATAAACTGAGCAGAATACACTTTTTCAATTTGCTCGACTACTTCCGGAAAACTCGTTTTGTTTCAACTGGTCGGAGGAAGAGACAACACCTAGTTCAAAGACTTTCTACTCTGCACGTGGTCCTTCCCACTAGAAAGAACTTCCTAGTGTTGTCCTGTTTCCAACTCTTGCTACCAGAGCAAACCTACCGAGTGCACTGGAATGAGTTGAATGAATTTTTAAAGGCACTCCAGACGTTTGTTTAACTCAAGTTGACCGTTCTTGGTTTGATTAAACTGGTCGGAGAAGGTAACATCACCTAGTTAAAGCCTTTCCTTTATGCACGTGGTCCTGTCCACTAGAAGGAACTTCCTAGTGTCGACTCGTTCCTACACTTTCGACCAGAGCAAGACAATCAAGATCGAAAAACTACAAGTTAGATAAACCTCTATTTTTAAGAAGACCCATTTTACACTATTTACTTGGTTTATCTAAATAAACCAAGCATATAGTCAGGGGCTAGGATAAAGTTATTAATATGACTTCAATTCTTAGTCCTAATCTCTTTTTTCATTCGTTATCTTATGAGTTACTAACTACTCGACAAGATAATTTGCAGGAAGAAGAAAGGAATATATATATCAATAGCAAAAAACTTGCCCTTATAGGATCCAAGTACAGACTATTCTGACAAGGGTGATCTTATTTGCATATCCTCTGTGACTTCCTCGACGATCGGTGCATTTTTCGCATTAACCTCATCCGCTTCGCTTCGAGCGAAGGGTTGTCTATGATGGGTTGCTGATTAAAATTTGGGATCGGAGCTTTAAGTTTTGCCAAAACAAGACTTATTCCCTCTTTGACCGCCTCCTTTATCGAATCGACTTGGTTCGTCTTCAGAGTAGTCACCAACTCCTGTAAAGTTCTAACTTGGTCACCAATGGCGTTCGAGTGGACAATCATTGTATCTTCACGAGGAGTGATTCTCTCAGCATGAAGCCCACCGAGTATATTGTTCAAAAGAGAAATGTTGTCTTGGAGGTTGACCTTCAAGGACTTCATCTCCTCCTGATTACGAGTCGAAACCTCATAGAGTCGTTTTATTTTGACTGCTTGCTCTGAAAAGAATAAGACCAGTCAAATAAAATGACCTCGAAAGGAAATAAAACTGATCACAGGTAAAGATTTGCTTACCAACTAGTCCAGAATCTAACTTCTTGACTTCCTCCTAGTGAGAGGCAGCGCTCTTTATATGGCGCTCCTCCCACGATTGAACTTCTTGGTCTTTTTCTTTGGTGATGCGGGTAATCTTGTTAAGAACCAAGGTCTTTTCTTTGACCTCGATTTCAAGCTTCCCCACTTCAACCTCTTTTTCTGAAAAAGAATAAGAGTTAGAAAAAGAAAAGAAGGTCGTAAGCGGTTTTAAGTTCAGCACTTACCGTTTATTTGTCCCTGTAAGCTTTGGATTGCAGAGTTTGCCTCCTAAAGCTTATTCATGAGGTATTTATTCTTCTCACTTAACTTTTTTGTCTCGGCTTTCTCAAAGTCGAGCGAATCAGCTAAGGACTTCTCGTTGCTCTTAAACTTGCAAAGAAAAAGAGTAGACGTTAGCATAAAACAAGTGATCATAAGTTCTTCTATGGCCGAAGCATTGTCATAAGTTTTTCTACGACAACACCCTGGTCGTAAGTCTTTCTACGATCAGAACCTAATCGTAAGTTTTTCTATAACAATACTTGGTCGTAAGTTTTTCTATGACCAGTACCTAGCCGTAAGATCTTTTACGACAATCCACGTAAGTATTGTATAAGTGGTCGAAACATAAAACGACTACGAATACCAGTTACTTACCATCTCTCTGCTTGCTCGCAAAGTATCGCCTTCTCCTGTCGGAGCTAGACAAGTTGTCTGTTGTACTCAACAACAGTAGAATTTGTTCTGAGGCATTCTGCATAAAGAAAGACAGTAAGAAGCGAGAAAAGACATATATGCGAGTACCAAACGACAGATACTTACATTCATGGTCGTTAGAGCGAACGAGGACAACACCCTCTTGGGATTCTTCAGCTCATCGATCTCATGGACTCGGTCCCACCACACCTTTTCGAGACGCTCATCATCGAAGACATCCCCTTTGTCGGGAATATCGTTAGGGTGAGGAACCCGAGCACGAGATCTGGGGGCAGAAGTTTCCACGATGGGAGACGGGCCGAAGAACTCAGAAGAGAAGTTAGAATATTCTTCATCTTCTGATTGGGTAATGCCAGCTCCTCCTTGAGGACTGGGAGGAACGTCTGTGACGACCTCCTTCCCGTGCGATGGCCTAACAACCCACCGCCTTGGGTTGATGCCTCCGCAGCATCAGGTGCTGTCCTCACATCAGCCTCGACGACCACTTCCGTGGTCGCGGTTGCTTCTGGCTCCACGACCACCTTAGTGGTCGTAGCCGCTTCAACAAAGACGACACCCTCCACCACTCAGACAGCGGACGATCCTTCGACCACTGCCACTGTCATTTCTCCAACTGCTGGAGAGATGGCAGTGGGTTCCATGGTAGGAACATCCTTAATGGCTAAAGGAGTCGGGCTAGCATCATAAAAAAGGGAAACACGTTAGATGGTAAAAAGCAAAAGGTAAATATTGTTCTACATACCTTCGTGTGCCGGACTTGATCTTGAATTTAGAAGAAACTTTCCCTAAGGAAGATTTCTTTGACTTCTTCTCAACCACGTCTGGTCGAGACTCGAGTTGAGGAATGGCCACGACCACGTCTGGTCGTGGCTCTTGAACGAGCGCGACTGCTCCTTGACCCTCCTGGCTCTCCGAATGGTCGAGACCTGTCTCGACCACCTTAGGGGCAGCACTGCCCTCGACCACAGGTACTGCTGGCGCAGTAGTTTCCTTCACAAAAGACATAAAACTCTTTTAGTTCTCCTTTTCTAGTCGCTTGACAAAGCCACGGGAGGCAGAAACTACAAAAGTCTTATTGTCATAATAGAAGAGTACCTTGGTCTTGGGGGCTTTGCGCTTGAGAGGCTCGAGCACTTCGACCTCCTCAACCTCTGCTGCAGCAGCCAAATCCGCAGCAAATTTTGCAAAAGGCCTAGTCGGGTCAAAAGTGCTCGAGCTTGCGCCTCCCTTGTCGGCGACTTGCACGAGCCAACGCCTCTTGGCCAGGGAAGAATCAAACTGCTCTACTGTTGCACCAACAACCATCAGCACGACTTCTTCGTTATCCCGACGGTTCTCCATGCCTACTTTCTGCAGGAATTAGAAAGAGAGATGTTACAAAGCGGTCGCAAGTTTTTCTACGACCATCATCTTGTCGTAAGTTTTTCTACGATAACCCCCTGGTCGTAAGCTTTCCTACGACCAGTACCTGGTCATAAGTTCTTCTACGACTACAAGTTCCTAAAGATGAAATCAATTCTTGATTACCTTTAGACGCCCTATTTTGTCCTCTGTGGATAGGTCCACCAAAATCTGAGGAGCCACCATGTTCGGTGGCGGGGACTTCTCACAAATGAGTTTGACCCGAGCGTCAATCTCTTCTTACGAGAGGCCTGCAGGAGCAAGTAAACTCTCAATAAGCTAAGTATAAAATTAACAAAAAAAAGGCTAAGGCTGGGAGTTTACTTACCTTCCTCGTAGTCTCTGGTCGGGTCCTACGGCCCCGAGTACCTCCACATGGGATGAGCCCTCTTCTTCATAGGGCTAATGCGGCGCGTGATGAAATCCTTCACCACGTACTATCCAGTAAGCCCCTCTTCCTTCAAGTCTTTGATGGCTTGAATGAAAGGGGCAATTCGACCAAGATCTTGGGAGTTGAATCCCAAGCAGAGATCTTCTCGGCCGGCTTTCCGACGAAGGAGATGCTATCTTCATTGGTTATCTCCCAATAGAACCACCTCTTCTTCCATCCTGGCTATGATGACCGGGTGAACATTTTAATATACTCCTTCGACTTCCCGTCGTGGAGCTTCAGACTACAACTACCGACGACTCCGTTCAGCCTGGTCATTCCATAGTAGTACTAGAACAACTCTAGGTCAGACGGAATCCCCAGATAGGCCTTACACAAGTACACGAACACGCCCAACATCGTGATGGAATTGGGAACAAGGTTCACTAACTCCACACCGAAGTGTTCGAGTACAAGGGTGAGGAAAGGGTGAGCGGGCAACCAGAGGCCACTCTCACAAAACGCCTGGAAGATAGGGATCTGCCCAATCTCCCCCCAACAGCCAATGGTGCCCAGCAACTTCAATCCACTTCACGAACTAACTCTTCGGAATCTTCTCAGCGGCGATCAAAGTTTTGATCATGGTCGCATCCATCTCAGATTCGACCCATTGGGAAGCGGCTCCAGCCATCTCTCTCAAGGGTCAGGGATTCGTATTTGAAAAGATTTCAAGAGGATGCTTGATTTGGTCGACGGCGGAGAGGGCGAGAGCTCAAAGAACAGTAGGAGCGATTTGGGGAAAAGTAAAAGACCTAAGTCCTACCCTCGGTAAGTATTTATAACCGCACGCCTAAGTTAAAGACGTGGCGACCAACGGTTGCCACCGCTTCGGGAACTGCTCCAACAGACAGGTCTATGAGAGTCGATTCAGATTCTTAAATTTGTCTGCTCGAGAAAACCGAGCCTATCTTCACACCTCAAGCGAAATTACCTTCTTAACCAAGTCATTTTCTGGTCAAAAGCAACAGCGATCGGAAAGAATTTCTCCTATGACTACAGTACTGCGACTACTATGTGATCGTAGGATCTCCTACGACCACCTTGTAAGTCGTAAGTCTCCCTACAACCTTCTTGACCAAGTCAATTTCTGGTCAAATGAAACATCAGTCGAAGAGTTTTTCCTTCGACTACCTCTCTACGAGCATCTACTGGTCGTAAGATCATCTACTACTCCTTTCCCAAGTAAGTTATTTTCACTTGAAGCTGGGGGGGCTAGATGACGAGGATATAATAATCCTCATTTAATTATTTATCTATAATTAAATATTATGGATAATAATGACGTCATATGGTTCTTGAGTATACCCCTTAATATTCATAAGGGAGAAGCTGAAAGTCGTAAGTTCTTCTACGACCACCCCATAGTCGTAAGTCCTTCTACAACTACCCCATAGTCGTAAGTCTTCTACGACTATGTCTTGATCGTAAGCTCTTCTACGATCAACCCCTGGTCGTAAGCTCTTCTACGACCAGTCTCTAGTCGATGTGGCTTACAGACATGTGGGCCTAATTGACCAGAGAATCTTCTGCACCATATTTAAAGATATTGGCAGTAAATTATGTTGTTACTCTCTACAATAATGGCATGAATTAACTCCCTGTCATGGTGGTAACTGCCTCACGACGTGGGAACGTTACTACTCCCACAATAATCTCCAGTAACGGCTCCATAATCTGAAGCATTAAGACGCCCTTTGGACTAGAAGAACAGCAGCACACTCCGAGTGCTATAAAAGGCAGAATCATCAAAAGGATCGGAGAGGGGGGATCAAGAGCACAAGGCGCATCATTCTAGTCTTTCTCTTGATATTGTAATCCAGCATACTCAATACATACACACAAGAGTAGGGTTGTTATTCTCTCTGGGAGAAGGCCCGAACCTGTATAAAAATCCCCATGTCGCCTCTCTCTGCGTGATTTAAGCCTAGGGGAACCCCTGAATCAAACAATCTTTACGTAAGTTCGGATCTAAAACACCGACAGACAATAATCGATAGGTGTATTTCTAATGAAGAGTCTATTAGATATCATATTTATACTTTTTACAAAAATCTGTTTGGGAAGGACAGTGAGCTTACTTTTAATCTCTCTAAAGGGTTTTGGAAGGATGAAGAGATTATCTCAGCAAAGGTATTTGGTTCAGAAATCTTCAGATGAGGAGGTTTGGAAGGTTATTAAAGGTCTTAGCAATGACTCAGCTCCTGGGCCTGATGGTTTTCCTGCTTGCTTTTATAAGTCCTTTTGGGAAGGCATTAAGCACTCTTTTCTGAAGTTAATTTGGGATTTTTGTTTTAGGAGAATATGGACCTGAAGAGGTTAAATTTTGGGGTGATTACTCTGGTGCCAAAAATTAAGTAAGCTAATACCATTAAACAATTTAGGCCAATTTTCTTACTGAATGTTAGTTTTAAAATTATAACAAAGTTGTTGGCTGTCAGATTGGGGGAAGTGGCTCACAAAATCATTAATGAGAGTCAGACTGCTTTTATTAAAGGGAGACATATTTTAGATGGGGTGGTGTCTCTTCATGAAATCTTACATGAGTTGAGAGTTACTAAGAAAAGAGGGGTAATTCACAAATTTGATTTTGAAAAAGCCTATGACAAAGTTAATTGGGGTTTTCTAGAAAGTGTGTTGATTAGTAGAGGTTTCTCTGGAAAATGGATTAATTAGGTGATGAAATCTGTTAGAGGGGGCAAAGTAAGTATCAATATTAATGGTTTTGTGGGTCCCTATTTTACCACTCACAGAGGGTTGAGACAAGGTGATCCATTGTCTCCTCTTTTATTCAATCTGATTGTTGATGTGTTGGCTTTAATTATTGATAAAGCCCAACATCAAGGTATGATCAAAGGAGTGGTTTCCAATCTAATTTCTAGGGGTATTTCTCTATTACAATATGCTAATGACACAGTACTCATGCTTGAGTTTAAGGAGGATTACATTCTTAATCTGAAATTTCTGCTTTATTGCTTTGAATGGATGTCGAGTTTGAAAATCAATTATCACAAAAGCAAAGTTTTTGTTGTTGGGGTTGATAAAGTGGAAGCTCAGAATGTAACAAAGAGGCTTGATTATAAGCTGGGGCAGTTTCCTTTGACCTATTAGGGGATTTCTATAGGAGACAGAGATGTTAAGAGGAAGACTGCTGATAAGATGATCAGTAAAATAGAAAGTAGGCTGGGCAATTGGAAAAGTAAATTGTTGTCTTCAGGGGGAAGATTGGTTTTGGTTAACAGTTATCTTAAGAGCATTCATACTTACACAATGGGATTTTATAGACTGAATGAGGAGGTCCATAAAAGAATGGACTCTATTAGGTCCAGGTTTTTTTGGAGAGGGGTTAGTGATAAGTTTAAATATCATATGGTTAAATGAAAAACGGTTTGTAGACCTAAAGAATATGGAGGTTTAGAGGTGATTGATACTAGGCTTTTCAATGCCTGTATGTTGAGTAAGTGGTTCTGGAGGATGAGTTAGGCTAGGAGTGAACTTTGGTTTAGAATTCTGAAGGCAAAATATATGTCTAAAGGTGACAAAAGAGGACCCAAGTCTGTTAAAGGGTCCCAGTTTTGGAGAAATCTTCAGAAAGTCAAACATTTATTCCACTAGGGGCAATTCATGTGTTAGGGGATGGTAAATCTACTTCCTTCTGGAATGATGTTTGGATAGATCTGTGTCCTTTTAAAATCAGGTTTGAAAAACTTTTTAAGGTTTGTAGTGATCCTAACATTAGTGTTTCAAACTGCTGGGTAACTGGAAGTTGGAATGTTGACTTTGCTAGGAATTTTGGGGTTGGAGAGAGACTTCAGTGGGAAGAACTGAAACAGATTTTGAGTGGGGTGAGTTGTAAGGAGGACAGAGATAGGATTAGATGGTATTTTGAAAAGTCTGGCCAATTTTCAATCAAGTCGTTATACAAACACTTTGCTTTTGGAGGTATGATTAGTATGAAGCTTAAGAGGGTTTGGAGTAGCAAGCTTCCTCTTAAAGTGAAAATCTTTTTATGGCAGACTTTCCAAGAAAGAATTCAAATGGCAGATCAACTCAAAATGAGGAGGTGGCAAGGAGATGTTAATTGCATTTTATGTGGGGTGCCAGAGGACACTAATCATGTGATTTTCCAGTGTGTGTTGGTGAAATTTGTTTGGATTTGTATCAAAGAGATTCTTCTTTGGGATAATGTCCATGTATCTCTTGATGATCATCATTTGAATTGGCTAGGCAAGAGGGGTGCTAATGACTATCACGTTGATTTATTTAGTTTTGCAGCTGTGGCCTGGACTGTTAGGAACAAAGGACTGAGGAGCTATGGAGAGAATTTTTCCTAAACAACCTACCGAAGTCATATTCAAACTTGTATCTTGTTTGCAGCGATGGCAAATCCTGCTCACAGAATCTGATTGAAGTAAGCTAAAAAATTTCCTAGAGATGGCTGAGGACTGGATGAAGGCTTTCATGCTTCAAGATAGATCGAGTTACTAAACTCTTCTTGGGTGTTTTGTCTTTAGACTGTTTGCTAGTGTTGTCTGTTGGTATTAGTAGTAGCAAGGGGTCTGGTTTATCCTTTCTTGTTTCATGTACTCAAAGTATAAGCTGGTTTCTCTAGCCTATTTCTGCTTTCTGTCTTTGTTTCTTTTGGTCTGTAAAACTAGTTAATTAGTTTTCTATAAAAACTAGGTTTCTATCTTGTTAAAAAAAGTATGGTACGGCTGCACTTTAGAAGAAAAAACTGACAACGGTACTGCCGCACTTTAAAACAAAAAAAATTGACAATGTGTGCAGTGTGGTTTCCAAAACTCCACGTCGCTTTATCTTTCTATATCTTTGGATCAATTCTGTACCCCAACTGTATGTATAGTGGAAAACTAGTGATTAGCTAAGGTTGGGCAAACATAACAGACTTGAGACAACACTTGGTAAAGAATAGAAATGAAAGCCACCGAAAACACCAAGTAAAAAGGAGAAATTTAGAAAGTCACCGAAAACACCAGGAAGTCCGTTTGGACTCCGCGAGGAGCTAGCATGAGTGCATAACCCACCCACAAACGCCGAGAATCCTCAACAAATCGAGCCAGGCCGAGATCAAATGATGAAAACCAGTAGCCAGCGGCCGGTGCGTAGCGTCAACCCTCACACCACGGCGGACGCGCGCACGCAACCACACACCAATCCGCAGCTTCGCGTCCACTCTTGTGGCCTGTGGGCTACGGTGGAAGTGGAGCTGGCCCAGGCCACTGAGGCCAGCCGCTAGGGGGTCTTCGGCCCGCGCGTACCTGACGTAGACTGGCGGCCGTCACCTGTGGCCTGTGGGCGAGGGCGAGTGACACGGCATGCTGCGCCGTGGCCCGTGGGAGGGAGGAGGGATCGCTACCGCTGTGTATGCTGTGTTTGGTCAGTGGGATGAAATGATGTAAGTAGAATGGGATCGTCCTAAATGAGATGATACAAATAGGTTATTTGGTTGGTTGTATATACACAAATGTGTTTAGTTGTTTGCATTAGATGGTACACAAATGGTATAAGATTGTGTTTGGTTAGGAGATGAGGTTAATTTGGTAACCTCCTCCCTACATTGGTGAGATTACCTCTATGGTTCTTTTCTTTTCTTTTCTTTTCTTTCTTTCTTTTTATTTTTTCATTTTCATTTTTCTTATTTTTTTCCCTTTTCTTCGTCCTTCTCTGACCTACCTACTAATGATTAGCTAATGAACACTTTCTAATTAATATATAATTTTCTAACTTAATCTCTAGTTAAGTTCTCTATTTTAATTTAAAGGTTAACAATATAATCTGGCTCTTCTTTTAACTTAATGCATTTTTAGTTACAACGTGACCCACTGATATTCAACTATTTGAGTAATTAAACATTAACCATTTCTAAATATACAATTTATAGTTAAACTTGTTCTTTAAATTTAACTGCTAATGGTGAACTCATTAATATCTAACGCGAGTGGTGAGCGCACGCGATGCGAGCAAACAAGTCCGTTATGTACCACATGATTTGCCCAATTTCATCGAACGGGATGGTTCAACATCTCACAGGAATATTTCTAGATTCTGTACTACCCCATTTAGAAACAGTTGGTTCAATACACTCAACCAAACAGATAGATGAAGGCATATTCGGAACCATCTCATACATGTACAACTTGGTCCATCCAACCAAACACACCCTAAAACAATGGGTCGGCCTGGGTTACCGTCTGCATGGCCAAGACACGTGGAGAGAGGCGGACCGCACAACAGTAGGGCTATAGGAGGCCAAGCCATGCACGTGGGAGGCGGGGTGCGTGTCAGCCCCATGACCAGCTAGGCCATAGATGCTGATGTCTCCTCTGTCCCAGTGCGGGCACGGCATGGACACAGCCTTTGGCAACTATTGGAACGGAATGACAGTTGGGGTGAATAAGAGAATTTGGGGGTGAACAGGTGCACAACTCTTTTTTGATCCCGACTGATTTCAACATTTTCTTCTCCTCAGTAATTATTGAAGCTATGAAGATCAGAGAACACAAGCACAATGAAAGTCTTGTGTTGAAACCAACGAAGCTTGAGACAAGAACACAACAAAACATCAGAAGGGCTCAGGGCCGGTCTAACCGCATGAGTTGGCCGGCTTGACCGGGAATTGGCCGATCTGACCACCTGTGGCCTAGGAGCAGCCCGAGATGAACACACAAAGACCTAACTTCTACTCCGGTGATCTAAATCCTCTAAAACATCAACCATAGCTCATCAAGATGGTAAGGAGCCTATTCCGATCAATGATTGGAGAGATCAAAGTCAAGGTTCCACGAATTTTTGGATGAGACCAAGAGAGCACATGAACCAAAGAAATTCAAACTTTGATCCAAAAACTTGCTCGTGGGTGGATTATAATCAAGATTATCCTAGATGGATTCCCACGTGTCCTAGCAAACTAGATCACAACATGAACATCAAAAAAACCAAAGGAACAAGTAAAATCCCAAAGGACATCAAAGACAAAGTAAGGACAAGAGAAAACTCATCTTGAAGGAAATCTTACTTGGATCGATTTAAGAGATTGCTAGTTTACAGCCACTCCACCATGGTAGACAAAAGCTCAACACTTGAACACACGATCAATCCATCTCCCTCAAACCCTAGCCTCCTCTACTCCACTTTCCCCAAATCACAGATTAGGGTTTCACTTTGTAAGGCTTAAGAGGCACAAATCCCGCACCTCTTCCTTTTATAATGAAGGCTGGGTCAAGAGAGAGAACATTATCGGGCACTCATTAAGTCCATACATAAACGAATCTACACTCACACACGCTTTTCAAAGTAGATCGCGAAGTGGGCTTCCCGAATCCGTCTCTTCGTGATCTTCATCTTCACTTGACCTAAACCGTCTCTCCTTGCGCCGTCTTGCGCCGCGGTTTCACCAAAGGTCATTAACCCGGTATTTTGGTAAAGATACCAAAATATCCCTTCTCGATCCTTCTTCGAAAACCGAGTCCAATCATCGTGAAGCAATCTCATGCTCCGCCATGTGCAGGTTGATCATTGGTTCTCTTCATGTCAACAAGTCTCTCCATCTGGCTCCCACCGAAACCACCATGGCACTTGCACCGACCCAACGTCGCTTGATGCAACCCGTCGCACTAAACTTCACGTTCGATCATCTTTGTCCATCTTGTGCCATGCTTGAGCCCAATGACTTCACCCGACACCCTCGGTGATTCTGGACTTTAGCTCTCCTAGCCTGGTCCGATCATCCTCATCGTTGACCTCCAACCCTTTTACACAACAATAGACTAATAAATCGATTCCGGCCACAAATTCTTTGTAATTTGACCCATGTTAGTCAAAACATACATCATGCAACACATATGCACTGAAAACCATGACTTTGCCTAATCCACGACGTTCACTGCCCTCGGCGCATGAACACTCAGCATAGCCGATCAGACCGCCGTCCATGGCCGGTCAGTCCGCTGTCCATGGCCTGTCAGTCTGCCACCCTGGCCAGTCAAACCGTCAACCGGTCTAACTGCCAACCAATAGCCGGTCATACCGCTCCAGAAATTTTCCTAAGGACCTGAAAAGTCCCTTTCTAGACATTTCAACAAAACTCTATCTACTTTTGCCTCGAAACTCCATTTTCTATGAAACTTAGTGAAAATTCACCTACTAACACTCCTACACAAATGTTTGATCACATTCCTTGAAATACCAAAGTTGCATTTTTGGCCGATCGATCGGCCTTGACCCTTAGCCGGTAGGTTAGACCGCCACGGTGGCGATCGAGATCACGGCGGTCGGTCAAATCAACACCAAGGCCGGTTTAACGTCCTGACGATCGACAATAGGCTAAAATTGCCGAAAATAAGAATGTTTACAAAACCCTCAACACTATTACCAATTATTTATCACACTAGATTAAGAGCATATTCCGTGACATCCACAGCAACCGCAACCAGTTCTTCTAGGCCGAAGCGATGTTGTCCTATCTATATATGGGCCAGAGGCCCCATGGTCCCCAAAAGATGGCTTTCCATAATAGCGTGTCTACAGTGTAGGGAGTTTTGATTTGATCCCCTGCGGCCCTGCCACTGAAATGTTCTGGACTCCCAGACGGCCAGACGACTCGCTCACGGACTCACAGTCCGGTCTCTTGCACATTGATCCGGCCCCCACGCAAGTACAATGTGATGGTTTCAGTACACGTGTTCGTAAGCTCGGTCCTGATGTACAAACAAACAATCAGGAGTAGTACTTTCAGGTTCCGCTCCGGGCTCCGGCATGTCGCAGAACCAGCCGGACTGGCTCTCAATACTGCTAGCTAAAAGACGGACACGCTGTACTGCGCATCTACAGCGGATTGTTGAACCCGCAAAACTTCCATTTGCCTCTCGTCAACGCGCTGCTCGGCTGCGGTAAATCCTTCGGCAGGAAACGCTGTTTCAGTAGGTTGCTGCTAGCAGCCTAACAGCTTTGTTCTGGCGCCTCACGCTTCAAACAGTCACACTCCTCCGAGAGACCAGTACGAACTGATCAGTGCCCGTTGGCTGTTGCAACTTGCAAGAATCTTTGGAATGGCAAGGCGAAAAAAAATGGGGAGTTTTGAGTGGCGCATCGTTGTACTTGCTCCGAGAGCCAGAGCACTGATAGTACTTTGAGGACCAGGTTGGCTTTGGGGACGACGAGATCCAAATATTTCGTGAGGGTACATTTCAATCTTTGATAAATGACGAGAGACATTCAGCCCGGGAACTTGCGTAGCATGCCGGTCCTACTGTTGCATATGGAGTAGTACTGTAGTACTGTTAATGGATTAGGCTGGATCGGATTAGGTTTATATAAACGCTTTTAGCCGCCTCGGAAATGGGAACCAGCGGCCGCAAACAAAACAGTGCAGCCTTTCTCGTGTAGACGCCATGATTAAGCTCTTTGTTTATGCTCCAGTGTGCAGTGCAGTGCACATCAGAGACATGCACGCCAGTTTTTGTAACTTTGCCATACAAAATTCTGCCTTTTACGAGCTAGCATCGCTTTTTCAGTTACTTTGTCTGTGCTGCTTTCACCCGTATGTATATTCTGGCCTCCTACAAAATTCTGGCCTCACGTTTCACTCGATTACCCTACGCTTTTTTGTTTACTCGGCAAGCCAAAGGCACTAGGTGAGAAACGATGTGCGCATTCGAGCGTCTTTCTTTTTGCTAAAGTCTGAATCTAGCAAAGCAAGGTGCAGCGTCGTCTTTGTCAGTTTCAGCCACTGAAAAGCAGCAGCCGTCTCGTTCGTCCATCGCGCTGTAAAAGAAGTGATTAGGTGAAGTTTGATGAGCTAATTAAAAAAAACTTCCAAACCGATCCAAGAATCAGTCAGGGCTCACCTAATCTTCCCACAGAAAGAAACAACCACAAGGATTTTAGCCCATCTGAACAAGCAATTTGAAGAACCGGCAAACATTCATTGCACGAGCTAAAAGCGGCCGGGCGTTTCGAGTGCTAGCCTCGCCTGCTCCGACCACGCAAGCACCGCCATATTTTTTTTCGCTCGAGTTCCCGACGAGAAAGGGATGGACGTCGCCGTCAGGAGCGGATTATTGAACCGGCCGGTCGCGGTCGCCACAGCGCGCACGCAATTTCGGGCGATGGATGGGAATCGATCCGCGCTGCCGCCGCCGCCGCTGCTGCTTGGTAGCAACACCACCACGTACGAGCTACGACTCCTCTCCACATCGCTGTCCAGATATCCACCCGGGATACGAGAGGACAAGCGCCCGACGACGATCGACCAAGCCCGTTTCGAGGTATCTCCCAGCGTACCAACGAGCGACAAGAAGGTTCAGACAGCGAGTGCCAAGGCGGTGGTGGGAGCTCCACCACGGCACTTGGATTGGAGCCCTCTCTCTCACCCCTTGCAACTGCAAACCGCTCGTTTCGTGCTCGACGGGCGCCTGCTAGCTCACGCCTGTCGCGTTGGAAAGGGATTCTGGCATCCTCGCCACCAGCACCGCACCTAGCTTTGCCCAAGCTCCATGTTGCCGGTGTACATCATGGCACCGCAGAGGAGTTTATTCCGAAATGATAAACCATGGTTGTCCAAGGCAATTGGAACTCGTTAATATTGCGCATTGGTATATCATATATGTACGGCTAGGTCGTTTTACTAACATTGGCTGACAGCCTGACAGCTGAGTTTATGTGGAGTACATGACATGTGAATTTTAAGTACATGACATGTGAATTTTAAGTAGTTTGTTTATTGGTGAGTGTATCATAAGATTCTAGCAACAAGTACTAATGACAAAATGAAAACTATTACTAGAGGTAACATATGCTCTGCCCTAAAATCGAAAGTTCTTACTTTGTAATGAAATAATAGTATCGTGCAAGTAGAAATCGCGAGAATTGCAAAATTAAGGAATACAGAAGAAAGATTAGTTATGATGAATTTCATAATCTGTACAAGCTAAGTTTTTTTTTCATTAAGCATTGCCCGTTAATCAAACAAGAAATATCTAGTGATCAAAGTTAGATGTTTCCTTGATCATACACAACTAAGAGAAAGACACGATCTTTGCACAAGATTACTTCTTCTCCTTGATGATGGAAAGCTCTTCGAGCCAGTCCAGGATCCTACTGCGGCGAACGCTCTGACCTCTCTTCACGCCTCCCTTAGCCCTGCTCCTCTTCGCCGCCTCCGGCAAGCTGACGGGCTCAACGACATCAGGGGAGCACTTGCATCCGAGGCTGTCGCCGAACAGCCCCACGACATGCTTCCTGTCCATGGCGCTGCCCGCCTGCTCGAATCTTGCACTTCTGCCACTCCCGCCTCTCGCCGCGGCGGCGTTCTTGGGTTCGGCGGGGCGCGGAGGGTAGACGTCCGGAGCGCCGACGACGCCGAGGCGTATGATGCCCCATGTAGCGGGCGGGGGCGCTGACCCGGTGCTCCGGCGCGGCCGCGAGCGCAGCTGCGGCGACGGGCTAGGGTGCGCGTAGAACAGGCTGCTCGACAGCGAACGCCGCGGCGGCGCGGCACCGTGGTCGGAGGACGCGCTCTTCGACGAGTGGCTGCGGCTGACGCACCCGCTGCTGCTGCCGCTGGAGCTCGCGCTGCGGCTGTCGGACCGCGAGCCGAAGCCCGCGGTGGACGCGACCGACTCTGACCGCGGCATCGGGACTAGGCTAGGGGCGTCGGCGGCTGTGGCCGAGGAGGGGCGGAGCGGGAGGAGCTTGCCGTGGGAGAAGACCTCGTCGGCCACGCACATGTCGGCCGCCGCGGCCGCGCCGGCCGGGACGAGGCCGCCGAACGACAGGATGTGGAACTCGAAGTCGTCAACCGCGTCCGAGGTGGGGTCGTCGGCGTCGGTTCGGGGCTCGGGCCTGGTGTCCGCCATAGCTCGATTCTTTCCTTGGTCCAAGGAGAAGGGGGAAGGAATCAGGAATGGTCAGGTTTCGTTGTGTTGTGGCCTTCTTTTTGGCTTGTTCGGTTTTTAACTCGGAAGAAAGGATGGGGATGAGAAACAGATGCTGAGGTGGGCTATGAAGCGGTCTATGGTGGTTATGTTTTTTGGACCCTGAGATGTCAGTGCTTAGTAAGTAGTCAATACTCCATTAGTCAATGCTCAAACCTAGTGTTCTTAGGCTTTTTTTTAAAACGGAAATAATAGAAAACTTGTGACTGTTTTCTTGAGTTCAAAACAGTCGTTTTTGAGCCGTTTGATATACGTTAAGATATATGCTAAGTTTCTTTTTAAGTATGTTTAAGATAAATGATATCTGATTTTATCTTACGGTTTATAATGTGACTGTTTTGAGCTTAAGAAAACCTTTTTTAAAACGCTGTAATTCTATTGCAATTTTAGAGCACTCGTAACGGCAAAATATATGCGAAATTTATATGCTTGGAACGCATTCTTGTAGAGCAATATAATGCTTACTTCGCACTATTTGCACTACGCTCTAGTAAACTATTAGACGGCTTGATTACGACGCCACTGCTGCTGCCGTCCTACGTAAACCAACGTTTTCAATATCATCCCATGCAACTAGTCATACATCAATCCAACCGGCTACAGCACGGAATCCCATCTTTGTTTCCTCCAAATTCAGATACGCTATGATACACCTCTTGTCTGGATGGGCGTACTCTGACATTACAATAGGAATGTCGTCAGTAAACAATGCCATAACATTCTCAAGATCTGGACCGTTGGATCAGAAAGCAACGGACAGGATCGGGTGCTACAATGCTCTACAGTAAAGCTACAATGTTTGTAAACAATACCTATGCTACAGTGTATAATTTGCAGTATTTTTGCTGCAGTGCCAGGTCTCGATCTCGTCCGCTGTTTTTCGATCCGACGGTTATAGATTAATGTCACGGCACTGTCCACCGTGACATTACTTCTTAATGTTAACACGATTAGAATTGGACTCATGAGTGTTAAGGCTCATCCACCTCTAAAATTCTAAAGTATGTATGGTTTAGTCTTGTATTGTCTGACCAAGTGGTAGAAGAACGATTTCAATTTATAAAGTAGAGTCCTTGTCACCCTTTAAAACATGTGACACATGGTATGAGGTGACATGAGAATGACTATAGTTAAAGTCACACACACATACGCGCGCACTTATTCGTGTATTTTTGCATAGTAATCGCGTGACTTGTGATCGTGGTGCAGTCACACCGTGAATCAAGTCGAAGACCTGGTCGAAATGCACTGGTCGGAGCTGTAGACCAATGTGATCGAAAAACAGTTGTCGAATCCATAGACCAGTGTGATCAAAATACACTTATCGGGGCTGTAGACCAGTGTGGTCGGAAAACAATGGTCAAAATACACTAGTCGGAGCTGTAGAGCAGTGTAGTCGAAATTCACTGGTCGGAGCCGTAGACCAGTGTGTAGTCAGGAGCTAATAAACACTGCTTAATTACCATTAATTGATTTTGAATTAGAAGTTACCAGTGATTTAATATGGGCTTTATTAGGCAGTTACTAGAGAGTAATTGTCTGTGATGTCGAACCGAGTCGTCCTTTCTCGTCGGTGTGAATTGGGGAGGAGAGTGAGCAGGTATCTTCGAACCATTGCCACATAGTTCATCTGCACAGGGCGTCAATAAGGTTTTTGAGCAACGCTTATGCGCAACCGCTTCCTGCGTTGCTACTACGGCGCACACTTCTTCGAACTTAAGTTGCTTTTATTTCTCCACCAACCTCACTGTAAGATAAACTTTACAGCATTATTGTGATTATGTTTTTATTCAAATCATACTGTCAGTGCTTCAATAGGCATTTACGAAATATGCTTCATGTTGACATTTAGAATTAAAATATTGCCCAAATATCCAACATAACATACGTCCAAGCCCAGGCGCCCAGCATTCATGACTGGTCAAACGTATCACGACTAGTCACTGCTTCCTCTCGCGTAATTTACTGGGCGATGAGCGAAGATTACGTATCGTGGCCTAAATAAGATTAGATAAGCCGAATCTCGCACATCAATGTCGTGTAATACAAATATGCATTTTATAGTCATGATTCATGACAGGTAAGGCCCCCCTTTTACCATCGTTTGAACGGCACCCGCACGGCTGTTCGCTATTGGCAGGGGAAAGAAGGGGGGCTAATTAATCAAGGTACCTTACTGCTTTCACATCAACTAATTATGCCACGAAGAGACCTCACGGAAAGGGAGTTAGTAATTAATTCCTGCTATCTGATGGCGAAGGCCGGGGACGATGAAGTGACACTGGCTGATCGATCTGTGTGGACTAATTGATTGATGGCAAATTAAGCATCTATACGACTATATAGCAGCAGTGCCATTCTGCCATGCACTATCAGGAGAAGGAAAAAGCTTCAAGGCTTTAGCTGCCATCAAGTGCAGCGTTTTGATCTATTGACATCGCGTTTGCGTGTGTGTTCTGCCGAGTTGGACGCGGCGAGAGCGAGACCTTTGTGCGCCTCTCATTAACGCCCAACGGGGGTCATGAGGCAGCGGCGGTGGGCTTGGGCACTTTCGGCTCTTTTATGATGGGGGTGAGGCCCGGGTGATCCATCGGTCGGTCGCGTACTCCGTACTCGCGTCCCTTGACAAAATGCCATCTCAAGCTTAGCAGCAGTTGCTTCCTGTTACGGGGAAAGGTCGTTGGTGGCGGCTGGGAAGGACGTCTGTGCTTTACCCTCTGGTATAGTGGCATGGTTTGGAAGTTGGAAGCTTGGTCCCATGCATTCATGACCTCGGCTCAGGCTGAACTGAACTTCTTCACGTCGTCCTTGGCGGCTGCCTTTGACTGTACTTGTTGATGCGAGGGGGCTGGCCCGGTAGTTGTGACAGGCTGGGCAGACATTAGGCCTAGTGGTTAGGCGCATCCAGGCTCCTTGCGCATCTCGGGGACCCTGTGAACCATAGGACCTGCGAATCTAATACGGCTCAAAATGAGGGCCATCAGGAACAAACAATGAGAAAACTTTTAGGCGCTCCCCCAGGCTTCGATTTGGCCCAAAAGGGTATTTAATTGACAAACTTGGCCCAAGGCTACTTCGGCCCGACTTAAGTCTAGCCATCCATCTGAAACAATCGATTCCAGTGGTACATTTTTTTTGTGTATTAATTATGCCATTCTTTTTTGGTCCCCTAGTATAATCTCAGGGGTTGAAAACGGCCGGATATAGGCGGATATTGCCCTTTTTCGTATTTTAATTCATATTTTTTTTATCGGATTCGAAGCCAGATACGAGCAAGTCGGATACGGATTCGGATTGTTCGAGATACAGGCCATGGATGACAAATTATCTCACCTGAAATTCAACCAGATATCATGAGGCAAAGGGAGAATACACGAGTAGGTCGTTCAGTTCGATCAGATACGGACTAGTCGTATGGAGATACGAGCTGGTCGTAGACTGTCGAACATGATCACTAACTGATCGTAAACTAGTCGTAAGGAGTTACGAACTAGTTATGACTAAATATGAACTGATCGTATAGAGATACGAGCTGATCGTAAGTGATAAGGACCTACTCGTAGATTATATTGCATTAAGGTTCGTCTGATATAATTATTCGGGAATCGTTATGTTCTGCTAGGAACCGCTAACGACTCGTGGTCGGAAAAGGGTTTCCGAGTCATAACCGATTACGCATGAACCTACAGGGTCACATACTTAACGGGTTGGAACAAACACGTCCAGATAGAATTCGTCATGGGCTCTATATAAAGAGATGCATGAGGCTGTTGGGATATAAGAGACAAACACGCAACGTGAGTTGTTCCTCTGAAACCCTAGCTGCCATCTTCTTGAGAGAGCCCTGTCGTGCAAGTTGGTGCTAGCACACCGGCGTACAGTGTTCCATCCCTGGACGTGTGGATACCATAGAGGCGCCACTGCGGTTGCTGTTGCGCTCGAGGACGATCCACAACTTGGCAAGGAACACGATTGGTTGTTGGAGGAGGCGATCGACACCGAAGACGCTGGACGATCGACTACGACCACTTCATCGACGCGCTCTACGTTGGATCAGGTTGCTCCAACTCTTCTTCTGCTACACTGCGCGTCTAGTGGTAACGATCTATGATCTTCTACTTGCATGACTTACTGGTTTACGTGGTAGAATTTGTGAATAACTAGCTAGTGTAGCCTACCCGTATCCCTTCAGTGGTATTAGAGCCATTTTACGTAGTTTTTTATCTAGATCGGTCGCATATACTTGATATGTGGCAGTAGTAGATTGGATCTATTACTGGTCGGGTCTGATAACCTAGATTGGTTCATGTGGATGGAACGGTCTAGGCACTGGTCAATAAGATCGATCGGTTTTTGGCGATAGTAGATGGGTTTACTGGGGTATGAGCTGATGGTACCAGTTGGTCTTCTGCGCTTGTTCACGACCACATTGCATGATACTCCTACCGGTCGGAATTCCGCCATCGGGGTATACTGCAGTGCGTAGTCGTATCAAAGCAGTGATCAGATTGGTCGAAGTAGGGTAAATATGATTAATCCGATGATTTTGAAGGCTCGATTACATGAATAAGATTCATGTCCCGAGAAAATTTCCAAGGGCACTGTCCCTTCGAACCCCGCCCACTAACCGGCTAGCGGGACCGCCGTGCTAGGTGGTCGTAGCCACGTTATATAGTATTATGTATTCATGTCACCTGATAGAATTGGATTCTATGCATAACTCGTTTTTGTAGGGATTGATGTGAATAGTATGGCCCATTGTGCATGTGATGCATATATGGATTTTTCATAGCTTGCGTGTCATGATGTGTGATAGCCATCAAGCTACATATTATTGTATAACAGTCTGTGTGCCGACTTGTGATACTTGATATTATCATATGTAATTCATTACTAGCTTTTAGGAGTAATTGCTTAGTAGATGAGTGCAGTGATTTCAAGCATGATGGCTCGGAGGACAGGAAGCATGGTGATAGAGATCTTCATGTTAAGGGTCATACTATTTCATAGTTTAATATGATTATCTGTGAATGTTTATTCTTGTCATGCTATTGATCATATTTTTATCATTAGATGTTTTGACATGGTAGAATAGTATCTCTTAAGAAAAATTAAGTAATTTTGATGCCTTTCCAATTGCTGTGCCTATCACAATTTTAATCGTTAATTGGTAGGTCTACTAAAGTAGGGTGACATTAACTATCTTAATAAGATGGGGCGGGTGTCAGACACTGACATGCATAGCATTGGTTTAACTTGAAAAGGCTATCAAATCAGTTTTGGGCCTTGAGGCATAATGTTGGTCGCCGGGGCATAGAGATGCCACCCAACAAACAAAAGTCATATGAGATATGATTAGCAAATGGTTGCTTACCTAAATCACTAGGTTTCTAGCCATGATGCCAAAGCTCACTAGGACTTAATATATATGGATCATGAACCCACTATATGATGTTAGAGGGAAATATGGTTTAGAACATATAGTAGGAGTATCTTTTATTATAGTGTTTAATAGAAGATCTTACATAAACATAGTGCTGAATTTTTGCATATATTTCTGTTGTAGATCATGGCACCTAATACTTCCTCCACACATACCTTTAACTTGCGATCTATTCTTGTGAAAGAAAAATTGAATGAAACAAATTTCATTGACTGGTTTTGAAATTCGAGAATTGTTCTTAAATAAGAAAAAAGGAATAAGTTCTAGAGGGTCCCTATCCCGAGGAACCGAATGCAGAAGCTACTCGTACTGAAAAGAATGCTTATGAGAAGCATTGCAATGATGCAATTGATGTACACTGCCTTATGCTTGCCACCATGAACTCTGAGCTTCAGAAGCAATATGAGACCACAAACGCTTACAATATGATGGTGGGTCTGAAAGGTATGTTTCAGGATCAAGCAAGGGCAAAGAGGTATAATACCTCTGAGGCATTATTTTCTTGTAGGCTGTTAGAAGGTAGCCTGGTCAGTCCTCATGTGATCAAGATGATTGGTCACATTGAGAGCTTGGAAAAGCTTGGTTTTCCCCTTAGCCGAGAGTTGGCTACTGATGTGATTATCTAATCGCTCTCTGTGAGCTTTGAGCCCGTCATATTGAATTTTCATATGAATGGCATAGAGAAGTCAATGACCGAGTTGCATGGTATGCTTAAAGGTGTTGAGAAGAGCATCAAGAAAAGTTCTAATCATGTGATGATGGTTCAAAAGACTACTAGCTTCAAGAAAAAGGGTAAGTAGGGAAAAGGAAAAGGCAAAGGAAAGACTCAAGATGACATCAAGAGTCTCAAGGTTAAGCTTAAGAAGATCAAGCTAGGTCCTAAGCCTAACACAGAATGTTACCATTATCATGAAACTGGGCACTAGAAGAGAAATTACAAGAAGTACTTGTCAGAAATGAAAAAGAACAAAGGAAGTAAGACTTCCAGTTCAGGTATAAATGTTATATAAATTAATCTTGCCACTTCTCCTACATGTTCTTGGGTATTTGATGCTGAATCGGTTACTCATATTTGCAACTCGATGTAGGGACTGATAGGGAGTAGAAGTTTGGTAAGAGGCGAAGTTGATCTTCGCGTGGGCAATGGAGCAAGAGTTGCTGCATTAGCTATTGTTACTTTAACATTAGTTTTACCCTGAGAATTAGTTATGGAACTAAATAATTGTTATTATGTTCCTACCTTAAGCAAAAATATTATTTCTACTTCTTGTTTAGGAGCAGAAGGTTATGAGTTCAGAATAAAGAACAATTATTGTTTAATTTATTTTGAAGATATGCTTTATGGCCATGCTCAATTGGTGAATGGATTATATGTTTAGAATCTTGAGGATATGCCTGTCTATAACCTTTAATGCTAAGAGACTTTGACCTAATGATTTGAATCCCACATTTATTTGGCATTGTCGTCTAGGTCATATAAATGAGAAGCGCATGATGAAGTTCCATAAAGATGATCTTCTAAACTTATTTGATTTGAATCATTTGAAACATGTGAATTTTGTTTACTTGGCAAGATGACAAGGGTGCTTTTCATGACCAGAGGTGGGAGGTCTAGTGACCTGTTGGCCCCTATACATACGGATGTATGTGGTCCGATGAGCACTCCGACCAGAGGTGATTTTCAGTATTTCATAACTTTTGCCGATGACTTTAGTAGATATGGATGCATCTACTTAATTAGGCATAAGTTGGAATCTTTTGAAAAGTTCAAAGAATTTCAGTATGAAGTACAGGATCAACTTAGCAAGACAATCAAATGTCTACATCTAATCGTGGATGTGAATATTTGTCGAACCCGGGAACGAAGGATCCTGAATTCTCTGTGTTTCATACGCTAGTCCAGTAATAGCTAGTGTACACAGTCAAATAAAAGTGATAACAAAATTATATTACCCATTTATTGATTGATCATCATAGTTTATTACATTTTGGGCACAAGGCCAAATAAAAGATACGGCGGAAAAGCGTAAAGAAATAGGTAGGCCACACGATCTGCCACAGGCAATTGTCTAAGGGCGCAGCCTAGTCCTCCAAGTCCTCACCGTCTTGGTAATAATCTTCTCCTGAATAATTTATTCAGCAAGAGTGAGCATAAACAATCGTGCTCAGCAAGTTACACCCAATAACATAATATAATGCATGCACAATTAATCAAGTGGGGCTTATAGGGTTCATTTTTCATAAAAGCAATATTTTTAGTTTTAAATACTCTTACTAAGTTTCAAGGCCATTTTTAATCTAAAATCATATTTTAAATTGACAGTTTTATAGTGGATAACCTCCATACAAGAATGGTGAAGGATACCCTCATATTACATGGCTAATTGCCCAATTTTACCATAAGGATTAACCATTCTAAAATTATTTGCTAAATTCATTTTTAAAAACAAAACCAAATTCTAACTTTGAGTGGCTTTGCTCAACATGTCCATGACCGTGGACACGGCTATTCGAATAGATTGACACTCTGTAGAGGATGTACAACTTTACCCACAAGAGATAATCAACTTTCACTGTTGGCCATGACACGCTTCCGAAGGCGTGCGATGAAGTGATTATCACAAGGCTTTTACAATGTTCTACCCTAAAATTATTATACCCGCTAAGGTTTCACTTCTATTGGGTTAACCACCCACCGGGAGCTCCCTCTTGCGCCAAGTGGGACTACTGTCTAACCGACACTCGTACATCAACATGGCACAAATAACAATGAGGTATTACAAATTAGTAAGCTTAATATATCCCATTCCATACTTGTGGTAGTACGACAGAGCTTAGCAAGATGCGGCTCGAAGGCCGGTCCTTAACTGACTTGGGCAACATTCCACAACCTTGGGCTCGATCATTGAAATGAATCAATCATGTGCATTAACTTGCACCATACCAACATCCCTAATGCCCAAATCTAAACCATTTTTTATTTATTTCACAAGTAAAAGTATTTTCTAAAATTTCTATGGTAAGACAATACCATAGACTCAATTTAAATCAAATTTGAATAATTTGGCTAAACTCCCCAAATTTAAGATTTTGGTCTAAGCATTGTCTAAGAATATAGTTTTCTAATTTGTATTTTAACTATGGTGACAAGGAAATAACTATTCAAACATCAATATTGGTCATACAAAGGAAATAGATTAACTAGAAATTTAAAACAGAATTAAAATAAACTTGAATAGAAATACATATGCAATAATAATTTAAAACATAATTGAATAATCTAAAATAATAGGATCAACATGGTCAAAAGTGTAACTTGCCTTTCTCAAATTCTTTTTCTTCAACTAACTCAAATTCCTCGGAGTCCTCAAAATCTAATCGCTAAAATAAGCCAAATTAAATAATACTCAAATTAATTAAAATTAAAATTAAAATTAACTCCAAATTAAATAATTTTGGTTTAGTTGGATATATCTTTATTTTATATAAATTTAGAAATTTGAATCATTGAATTTGGAGCTCGTATGAAGGAGAACGAGTCTTTGGAAATTTAAACCCTAGAGAATAAACTAAATTGGATTTTCTTAAATTTCTTGATTTAATTTTCTAAAGGAAATTCAATTTATGACGCATCTTGATGTCAGCGGCTAAATTTCTTTTCGGAGGAATTATTTTCTTATGGAAAAATAAATTAACATGTGGGCCCTTGGTCAACGGACCAGGTCCACGACTCGGTCAATGTCCACGGTGGACTCGGCTCACGGAACAGTGAAGGGTTGTGCGTGTGCTACTGACGCGGTAGCCACGTGTGCGCTGATGTAGGTACTAGGGCTGACATGGCGCCTACGTGGGTGTGCCATGTCAGCCCGTGACTGGTGGTGGTACGGCGATGAGCTCGCCGACGCTCTATGCCTCGGCAAGCCACGCGAGTGAGTGCAAAATGAAGAGGGAGTCACGGCGAACTCGGGGCTTACCAAAATGGCGGTGGAGCGTGACGGAATGGCCGGTGGCGAGGGTTTGTGTGGCAGCGGTGTTAGGTCAAAGGCGGCGCCGGCGTTCTAGTCGTTTTCCAGCGGAAAGAGAGGGGGTACCCTGTAGCCTTTGGTGATGCGATGCTGGTGGCATGGTCGGTGTGGTTGGAGCGTCGTCGACGGCGAGTAATTTCGTGGTGGAAGGAGCTTCGGTCTTTGAGCTTCAACTCCAAATTCCGGTGATCACAGAGGGATTGTGGCGAGGGGAGTTGGGGCGCTGGGTTGAGGACGAAGAGGCGATGCGGGTGCGCACTTAAATAGGGTAGGGGTGGAGCAGGTTCAACATAGAGCGCAAGAAGGTCCTCGCTAGGTCAGTG
Organism: Phyllostachys edulis; assembly: GCA_036346405.1. Lineage (NCBI taxonomy): Eukaryota > Viridiplantae > Streptophyta > Magnoliopsida > Poales > Poaceae > Phyllostachys > Phyllostachys edulis. Next base: position 58,007,748 of record CM070558.1, read on the forward strand.
GCGAAATCATGGGGATTTGCGGCTAGATATTGAAAGGGCGAGGCCATGACGAGCGCGAAATTGACACGATTTTATAAATGCGGTGCAATTCCAAGAGATGCGGCCAGATTCGGTCGGGTTTGGAAGGTTTCCAAAATGTGGCAATGGCAGAAGGCCAGCGCAGTCGGGGGAGGGAGAAAGAAAAGAGGGAGAAGAAGGTGACATGGACGGGGGTCCCACATGGCAGCGAAAGAGAGAGAGGTGGGTGAGAGAGGGGGCCGTTGACGAGGTGGCCCCACCTAGCGGTGAGAGGAGAGGAGGCGCCATGAGGATAAGTCAAGAAGCGGTTTGGGCCCACAGTGTGGGATCTGTGAGAAAAAGATGGGCCGAGAGGTTTTTACCCTAGGAGATTTTTGGGATTTGAATTGATTTAACTATTTCAGATAATGAGTTAATTCACTTAGGTTTTATAAAATAGAAAATAAAGTCCAAAAAAATTATGAAAAAAATTCATAGAAATTCTCAGAGGCATTTTGGACTTAATTAAAATAGTTCCAACTCATAATTGGTATTTAATTTTGCAAATAATTTATTTGGCTTTAAAATAATTAGGGAAAAGCTTTGAAAATTCAAGAAAAATACAGGAAAATAATTAAATTTTAATTTTAACTGGAAATTGAAATTTGGACTGTTACAATATTTAAGCCACGAGTTTGGTGATCATCTAAAGAAGTGTAGAATTGTTCCACAACTTACTCAGCCGGGAACTCCTCAATGGAATAGGGTGTTTGAGCGACGAAATCGAATATTGTTAGACATGGTTCGATCAATGATGAGCTAATCTAATCTTCCATTGCAATTATAGGGATACGCTATAAAAATAGCGGCTTTCATTTTAAATAGGGTTCTATCAAAAACGGTAAAGAAGACATCATATGAGATATGGACCGAGAAGTGTCCTGGATTGTCTTTTCTCAGGATTTGGGGTTGTGATGCATATGTGAAATGTTTGACGTCTGACAAACTCACACACCTAAGTTGGATAAGTGCTTCTTTGTGGGGGTATCCTAAGGAAACTAAAGGATATTACTTTTATAATCGAGGTGATAACAAAGTGTTTGTTGCCCGACATGGTGTCTTATTGGAGAAAGAGTTTCTTTCCAAATGAGTTAGTGGGAGCAAGGTACAACTCGAAGAAATTCGGGAACCATCTGAAAATGTTTCAACTCCTACTGAACCTTTACAGGATGAACAAAATGTTATAGAACCTGTAGATGAGGCATCAGCCCTATGTAGATATAAAAGGCCACGTCAATTGCCTATAAGGTATGGGCATGATGTTTTATTATTGAATAATGATGAGTCTAAGACTTATGAGGAAACGATGGCTTAGGCTCTGAGTCATGGCTTGAAGCCATGAGATCCGAGATAAAATCCATATATGACAATCAAGTTGGGAACTTGGTTGATGCACTTGATGGTGTTAAAACCATTAAGTGCAAATGGATTTTTAAGAAAAAGATAGACATGGATGTAAATGTTCACATTCATAAGGCATGACTGGTTGCGAAAGGTTTCAAACAAATTCAAAGTGTTGATTATGATGAAACATTCTCACCTGCCACTATACTTAAGTCTATCTGGATCATTCTAGCTATTGCTGCATATTTCGATTATGTGATATAGCAAATGGATGTCAAAACGGTTTTACTAAACGAAAACCTAAGTGAGGATGTGTAAATGACACAACCTAAAGGTTTCGTCAATCCAAAGGAAGATAGAAATGTGTGCAAGCTTCAGAAATCCATATATGGACTAAAGCAAGCATCTCGGAGTTGGAACATTCATTTTGATGAAGTGGTCAAAGGGTTTGACTTCACCAAGAATGAAGAAGAATTTTGTGTTTACAAAAAAGTTAATGGGAGCAAACTTGTGTTTATGATATTATGTGTGGATGACATACTACTGGTCGGAAATGATATTCCTATGCTTGAATCTGTTAAAACTTCCTTAAGAAATAGTTTCTCAATGAAAGATTTAGGAGATGCAGCATATATTTTAGGCAGAAGGATCTATAGGAATAGATCTAAAAGGCTAATTGGATTAAGCCAAGATATGTACATTGATAAGGTGTTGAAGCGGTTCAACTTGCAAGATTCCAAGAAAGGTTTCTTGCCCATATCACATGGAATTAATCTTAGCAAGAGTCGGTGTCCTACGACCATTGATGAGCGAGACAAAATGAGTAGAATCCCATATGCTTCGGCTATTGGATCTATCATGTATGCCATGCTTTGTACACGTCCAGATGTGTCATATGCTCTAAGTGTTATAAACAGATATTAGTCATATCCAAGTGAAGGTCACTGGATAACAGACAAGAATATCCTTAAGTACTTGAGAAGGACTAAGGATGCATTCCTTGTTTATGGTGGTGAGGAAGAGCTGGTCGTAAATGCTTACACCCACTACTACAAAAAGGCTAATACTAAACGCCTCATGATAGACGGTTGACCAAAACCATCTATATTAAGTACAATCACAGGCGGTTTTGGTTTAGCGGCAAATCGTATTCTCGGGTGCGCTAAAACCGCTGTGAAGAAGTAATATCACAGACGGTTCTCGTTGAAAATCAGATGTGAAGCATCACGATGGTTACAACAAGAACCGCTCGTGATACTACTAAATATCACGAGCGGTTTTTGTTAAGAACCTTCAGGATGCTTCCTGACGGTTCTTGTTAAGAACCGTCTGTGATATTATGGTCAATACAGACGGTTTTTGTTTGAAACCGTCTGTGATTCGCAGTGCGGGATGGCAGAAATTTTTGGACACATGCGTGGGAGATGAAATGTTTTGGACACGTGTGCGGGAGGCGGAATGTTTTGGTACTATCCTTATATATTATAGCCACCCCTGCCTTGTCTTCCACTGGTCTCTTCCTCTGCCCTCCCCACGCCGAGCTCCGACTACCGTCGTGAGCTCCTCCGCCTCTGGTTGTGACGCCACGGTGATGCTGCCACCGCCTCTCCTTCATTGCCGGTGATATCCCCCATCTGATCCCCTCCCCTATCTTCCTGGTTGATATCCAACATGCCAGTAAGTGATCAATCGCTTGTCGCCTCCCCTGCCTTGTTGCTTTTGGTGGCTCTCAATTGTGACCGTGGTTTTCTTATGAATGAATAGATCAAGATAAGATTGCGAATATTGACAGCGAGCACCTCAACATCCCTGACTCCGAGTACCAGGCCATCGTCCGCCTCTTCGTCCCAGACTCGTTTTCGCGCACTATTCGGTAAAACAGCCATAACTTTTGCATACGAACTCGGATTGCGGCGTTCTTTGACTCGTTGGAACGCTAACGACAAGCTCAATCCGAAAATCCATAAGGCAAGGTTAGATTCTCTTCGCGAGGTCTCAAAAAAGTGAAACCCCCCCCAAAAAAAAGGTCATTTAGGGCCTCAAAACGACCTCCAAAGTTTGAGTCGAATTTTTTGCAATAGAAAATACTATCACGAGCGGTTCTAAATAATAACCGCTCAGTGATAGTCTATTTTCCTGAGCATTTTCTTCAACAAGAACCGCTCAGGATAAACAATTATCACAGCGGTTCTTGTTCGAACCGCTCGGAAAATAGACTATCACTGATCGGTTATTATTTAGAACCGTCTGTGATAGCTTTTTCACAGACGGTTCAAAAACCGTCTATGATGACCTCGTAGTATCACTGACCCATAAACTCAGACAGTTCAAAAAACTATCTGTGATGACGATTTTGAACCGTCTGTGATTACCTTTTCTGTAGTAGTGACCGATGCTAGCTCCCAAACCAACAAGGATGATTTCAGATCGCAGTATGGGTTTATGTTTTGTCTTAATAGAGGAGCAGTGAGCTGGAAAAGTTCCAAGTAAGGAATAGTTGTTGATTCTACAACAGAGGCTGAGTACATTACGGCTTCTGAAGCTGCAAAAGAAGTCGTATGGATTAGGAAGTTCATTAATGAACTGGGTGTGGTTTCTACTGCTTCTAGTCCAATGGATCTCTATTGTGATAATAGTAGAGTCATTGCACAAGCTAAGGAGCCTAGATCGCATCAAAAGTCCAAACATATACTTTAACGATATCACATTATTCGTGAGATTGTCGACACCAAGAACGTTGGACGATCGACTACGCTAGACGATCGACTACGAGCACTTCATCGACGCACTCTACGTTGGATCAGGCTACTCCAACTCTTCTTCCGCTGCACTGCGTGTCTAGTGGTAACGATCTATGATCTTCTACTTGCATGGCTTCCTGGTTTACGTGGTACAATTTTTGAATTACTAGCTAGTGTAGCCTACCCGTATCCCTTTATGCATAGCCCACAACCTCTTATCCCCAATTCCCCATCCCTATTCGGCTATCCTTGTACCCCTCCGATTTGACTCTTTGAGCCTTCGATGCTTTGACTAGCGACACGACTCACGCGAAGCATGGGGTGGCTGATCTGGAGGGGCGCCGCGGCGAGGGCACACATGGCATCGGGTCCGGCGGGGCGCCACAGCGAGGGCGCATGGGGTGGCCGATGCCCTAGTGCTAAGGGCGTGCCAACGCCGGAAGGCAAGCATCTCCGCTTGCACAAGGAGGAAGAGGGGATTGCTGTGATTTAGACGATGATCTATAGTGGTTTTCACTCCTTGACACCAACCAATCAACAACATTCTTTTGGTTTCAACTCGACAAGAGGAATCATGTTTTTTTTGTACTCAAATTGGTTGATGTTTTCGTTCTTACCAATTTATTTAATGTCTTACCAATTGAGTTCTTATATATATATATATATATATATATATATATATATATATATATATATATATATATATGTGTGTGTGTGTGTGTAAAGAAGTTCATTTTACCCACCTCAAGTATTGCTATTCGGACAATTAACCCCTCAACTAAAAAACCGGGCCTTTGCCCTCTCACGTTGCAAAACTAGCGCACTTAACCCTCGAGGTTGTTTTGCTCGGTGGTTTTGCTTACGTGGCAATGTGTTCGGCAAGTTTCGCCATCGTGGCGACGACGTGGCTGTCTGGCGGCTCAATTTTATTTCTTTTTTCCTTTTATAAAGCCTGGTCCCACATGTCATTCTCCCCCCTCTCTCTCTATCTCTCTCTCCGCCCGCTCTCTCTGCTCGCTCTTTGTCCGATGGTGTGCGCGTTCGCGTCGCAATGCGCGAGAACGCGTCTAGACTACGCCCGCCTCCATCATCGTCTCGCCCTGCTCTCTCTGCTCGCTCACCATCCCTAGGTGACTAAGGGCCCTCTCCTTCCCGGTCGAATTATCACCGAAGTCGAGTCACACCATAAAACCTCGCCACCTCCCCTATTTCTCTCACGCGTGCAGCGCCCCACCTCTCCTTGCCATACCAGTCCAATCCGATTGTCACGACGTGTTCCCCAAATATCACGATAAAAACCGCCCAACCAATTTCAGTTTTCGTCCACGGGAGCTTGCGCCACTGTCATCTTCCCCCATTCCGGCCGCCACCATCACCATTACTCCACCCGATGAGCTCCATTTCAATTCCTCCCCATGGGAGTATCCCTACACCTCCCTCATCCTTCCCCAACCTTCAATTTGAGTTCCATTTCACCCCAGGTCGCCGCCACCGTCGAACATCGCCGCGTCGCCTCAGGCCCACGTCGATGGCCTGCCTCGGTGAAGAATCTAGACCCATCATTATGTGTTAATGGAGTTTTGGTTATTAATGATAAATCTACTTGTGAGACTAATACTTCTATTGTTATACCATGTTTAGTCCCAGCTTGGATATAAAAAGAAGAAAAATACAAACAGGTATGCATTTATAATGATAAATCTATTTGTGAGACTAACTCTTCTATTGCTATATCTCATGTTGAGTCTCAGTTGGATTAAAAGGTGAAAATCAAGAAGTATGCATTCACATCATATTCTTATATATTGTTGCATTCCTCGGATCCAAAATATAGGTTGAACTCCACCAAAAGTCTAACTTGAATATGTGCATATGTTCTTATTACACATTTGTGTATGCACACATTTAGGGGGAGTTCACTCTATGTTTTGTGGTTTCATTAGTATTGATCCATATTCCTTTGTCCACATACTTTAAGGATCTTTACTTTGAAACATATCCTCGAGTATGTATAACTTGTGTAGTTAATATATTCATATGAGTATATGAGACTTGTGTAGTTCATATATGCTCATACACCCTTTGAGTATATTCAATTGTGTGATTCATATATACTCATACCAATCTATTCAATTATTTGTAATTAAAGTGATTATCATCAATTACCAGAAATAGAAAGATTGTGATATCTTGTCCCGCCATTATAAGTTAATGGTATGTCGTGGTAATTAATGATAATCATATTGTGGAACTAACATTTTCCATGAGTTGGATAAATAGGTTATGTTCTAGGGTGATGAAGACTTTGGATGACATCATGGGTTGATTATCATCAAGTCAATGTTCAAAAGTGAAAGATGCATCATGTGTTGATGCATATCAAGACTCGTGATGAAGGATGTCATCATGAGTGGATGAGCATCAAGTCAAGATCCCAAAGTAAAGGAAATTATCATGTGTTGATGATTATCAAGTCAAGAACCCGAACTAGAAGTGAAGATGTGCATCATCAAGCTTCTAGTGTTTGTGCAAGGCAAAGGTTTGACTAGCTAGGGCTAAGAATTTGTTCCTAATCTTTTACAGGTCTTGGTGTTTGGTTGGAAGACCGAATTGCTAGTATAGGTTCCCGTACTATTAAGAGAGGTCTTGACTAGTAGCTTAAGTTAGTCATGTGTTGATAGCTCATTGTGTTTGCTCTAGCTCATCTTGGCATGATGCAATTATTTGCGAATGCGTCTTGCAAATAGTTGAGGCATATGCATAACCCTTGTAGCATGTGACTATAGTTTGCAAATGTGTTTTGCAAATAGTCTAAGTCCATGCACCTTATCCTTGAGGCATAATGCTATTTGATTGCAAATGTGTTTTGCAAATAGTGAGGATCATGGTCAATCCTTGTAGCATGGGACTTTAGTTTGCAAATGTGTTTTGCAAATATCTTAAGTCCATGTACCTTTCAGTTGTGGCTTTGATTCTAAAAGTTGATAAATGTGTTTTGCAACTTGTTGAGAATTTTGCCTTTAACCTTGTGTGCTTCTTGCATCAATTGGCAAAATGTGTTTTTGCAAATTGAGTTGATGCAAAGATCAAAATCTGTTTTTAGTCTTGATTGTAGTGGGCAATCTGACCGCCCATATCAGCGGTCTAACCGGTTGGGTATCGATCTGACCAGCCACAACATGGCAATCTGACAGGCCTCCTGTTATCAAAATGTTGTGCAAGACTACCACGGATGTTCAACGATACTACTGTTGTCTTGATTTATACCGATATTTGTTTGGCGGTACAAAAATTCCAGAGAGGGTGATTTTTGCTTCTCTGATCCTTGGCCATTTTTTTGTGGAGCGGTCTGACCGGTTTGGGTGGTTTGACCGGCTATCAGTTGGCGGTCAAACTAGCAGTGAGTCCAACGGCTAGTTTTATAACCGTTGGAACTGGGGCGGTTAGACCGATTTCTCCTAGATTCTCTGGAATCTTTCCCCAACGGCTAGTTTTTGTGTGTGGGCTATAAATACCCACCTTGGCTGGTTGTGGAACATGCTGTTGGTGCCATATTCATTTCCATTGAGCTAAGAGCAAGCCCTCTATTCTCATTTGTGCATGTGTTGCACTTAGTGAGCTTTGAGAGGCAAACCCTAATTGCATGTGTTGCATTAGGTAGTGGATTAAGTATCCACTTGAGCTTAGACACCTGATTAGTTCAAGTGAGAGTCCTAAACTTGTTACTCTTGGTGTTTGCCGACACCTAGACGGCATGGAGGCGTCGTGGTCCGGTGATCTTCTCAAGAAGCTTGTGAGAAGGCCCGGCGTGTTGTGAGTGGCTTGGTGCTTGCCATCTCCGAAGTGGAGGAAGGGCAACCCTAGTGGATCGAGGTGTTGGTTCTTGTTGGAACCGGTCCAAGTGGTTGGACTTATCTTGGAAGGTTTGGCTTAATTCATGGAGCCGGTCCAATTGATTTTGGGCTTACCTCAACGTGGATTAGGGGAGACTGGCAAGTCTCCGATCACCACGGTAAAACATCGTTGTGTCATTGTGGTTTGATTCCTTGTGCTTTACTTTGTGCAATTTACATTCCTTGTATGTGTACGATTGCTTTCTTTTATATAGTCTCACATTATTGATGCACTTAGTAAAGTCTAGTTGTTTTAGGCTTTGATTGTGCAAAACTGATTTGATTTACAATTCCGCGTAAAACTCGGTTTTAGCTAAAGAAGTTTTTAAAACCACCTATTCACCCCCCCTCTAGTCGGCCTCCTCGATCATACACTCGGCTCACCTTCGTCACCACTGCTAGCACTGGTGAGTTCCACTCGTTCCCCTGATGCTCATGCGTGTGGCCTTTCTCCCCCTCCCCCTCTCCGGTGTCATCGCCCTCTTCCTTCGCCGTTCCCGGCCACCACGCACCATCGTGAGCTCACACCTGTGCGCCGTCTCCCGAGACACGAAGATCCCTAGCTCGCCTTCCCCCTTGGGAACCCATTTTCGAGGTCCTTGGTCGTCGTCTGCGCCTCCCCCGCAGGCTCTGTGTTCGCCTCCCGAGCTCAGCCGCCTCCCTCTTTCGGTGCTCTATTTCCTTCTCTCTGGGTTATCACCACGTCATAGCCAGGTAATCGTTACAGTGGCCAAACCAGCTGAACCCAGTGCCACTTAAGCCAAACCACCAAGCAAAACAGCCTCGGGAGGTTAAGTGCACTGGTTTTGCAACGTGAGGGGGGGGGAGGGTCAAAGGTCAGGTTTTTAGCTAGGGGATATACACACACACATACGTATGTACATGCATATATATACATACATATGTATGCATGTATGTATGTATGTATGTATGTATGTATGTATGTATGTATGTATGTATGTATGTATATGTGTGTGTGTATAGGGTTGGGCTACTAAATAATAATGCAATATATCTCTTGTTCACGCTCATCCTGCATACTTGGAGTTCTATACGTATGTACATGCATATATATATATATATATATATATATATATATATATATATATATATATATATATATATATATATATATATATATATATATATATATATATATATATATATATATATATATGTGTGTGTGTGTGTGTGTGTGTGTGTGGTTGTTGGCTACTAAATAATAATGCAATATATCTCTAGTTCACGCTCATCCTGTACTTGGAGTTCTATTGCATAGCCTTTTGCTCCATACCCTTCTCAATTGACGTTTTTTTGTACTCTGAGTTGCATGCCCTTCTGTTCCGGTGCTGTCTATTCGTTTTTCTGAATAATGCAATTGGACACTATTGTGTTGTTCATGTTCATTTGCTATGCGTTGGGAAATGCAAAACGTTGGGATTGTAGGGAAGATAGCCTCACGTGTGATATAGTTTACAGTGTTGTGTGCTACGATCAGTGAACATTTTGGGTTAGCGACTGTCACATCTGCCGCATAATGCTTGGCAGGCTGTCGCGTCTACCCGCTTAATGTTCGGTTGCCGGTGCGGGCAAGTGCAGGCTAGCCATAACTTGTCTCACTTGCACCCCTACCCGGGGTCGCTTGTCATTTTGCAACGATTTATACCTAGACCCTGTAAAACTTACTTTGGGTAGGGAAAAACATCTTACTAGGTGGTTGAGGGTTCAAATCCTAGTGCGGTAATGCTCACCTTATACACACGTGAGTGTGTTTTGGGTAGGGAACAACATCTTACTGGGTGGTTGAGGGTTCAGATCCTAGTGCGGTAATGCCCACCTTACACACGCGAGTGTGTTTTCAGTACGAAATTTTTTTAAGTCACAGATTTATCTCTGGTTTCTGTCTTTCTATATGTGTGCTAGGAAGACACACTCGTGTGGGTAGTGTGCATGCATGATGGTCTGTGTGCATGTCTTCTTTGTAATCGTAAAAGATCAATTAATTTCAGGTGCGTCGATTCATGAAAAAAAACGTGCGTCATCATTCTTCAAAGCCCATGGTCGTATGCGATTTCTACCACTTGTGAAGGTACAAGTACGGGGGATCAATTTCTCTCTCAAAAAAAAGTATGGAGGGATCAATCATTGTTCTAGAATGCTTACCGCGATTAATTTCAGTTTCAAGTCTTCGTTTCGAACCGATTTTAGTTTAAGTCAAGCACGCCTCGTATGCTCGTACATTTCTTCAAGACACAGTTATCCATTTTATTTATTTGTTTAAAATCTGCAAATTGCGGTTGGAAAACTTGCAAGTTGATATCGAATTGGAACCGATAGGAGTGTATGACGAGTAGACGACCACATGTGCCATCCATAAGATCAATTCCAAGTTTGTAACATTTTTTCGCGTTCCGCCCTCGTGCTACTTTGACGCGCGCAATTCATCGAGCCACTTTTACGTGCATAAATAACCATACAGACACAATCGCATGACACACAACGTGATGGGTCAAGACGACGACTACTTCTCCCTGTGCCTCATGGCGCTTGCCGCCGCGACACGTAGTCAGCAACTCAACGTGCCGTCGCCGTCGGCATCGCCCGAGCTCCGCTTCCGGTGCCTCCTCTGCGGCAAGGCGTTCACGTCGTACCAAGCGCTCGGCGGCCACAAGGCGAGTCACCGCAAGCCAGCGTCGACGGCCGCGCCGGTGCTCGAAGACACGGAGCCATTCCGTCAAAAGGAAGACGCGGGGTCATCGGCGCCGTCCGTCGGCTCTGGGCGACACATCTGCTCGGTGTGCCACCGGGGCTTCGCCACGGGGCAGGCGCTCGGCGGGCACAAGCGGGTCCACTACTTGCACGGACCGTCGGTGTCTCGTGCGGGGTCAAGCGCGGGTGCTTTTGACCTGAACTTGGTGGCCATGGCGCCGGAGATGCGACAGGGCGAGCAGGAAGAGGTGCAGAGCCCCTTACCGGCCAAGAAGCCACGCCCGTCAAATGGTGCGTGAACTCTGAAGAGAGGTCAGCCCAGACGCGCGCCATGTGTGTATCATAATTCATAAACCAAGGGTGAATCAGTGTGTACTGTGGCCGCTAGCTCTTGATTGGGGTGTGAACAATTCTGTACAAGGAGAACATTGTATCACCATTCATCTGGGTATTGCAGGTTGGCGTTGATAATAACTACCGTACCAGCGTAGCTAGCTAGGACTATTGAATGGGTCAGTGTTCAACACTTAAGCCACGGAGTAGTACACCGTATGTGAAATTATTGCTTACCCTGCTGTGCTGTGCGGCTGTGCCCCTTCTATTTCAGAGGGACACAACCTCATGTGATCTAGACTGTCTAATCGGTGTAAGAATCAATCACGACTGTTCAATCAGTATCTTATATAGGACGCAAACATTACTTGCGTCGGGACGCTGTAAATCAAATCTACCACATCCCTGCAGATCGGACCAAACGGTTCATATCGAAGTTTTTATTTGAACTAGTAGGGTGTACTGTGTATTTGTAAGATTAGATTTGTTTTAAATTTGTATAAATGCTTGAGAATATTATTTTTTGTATCTTGTAGGCTATTTGGATTTTGAAGATATCATAAATATTGGAAATGATAATAGAATCTTGAATGAAAATAAAACCTGATGAACGTAATTGAAGTATAAGCTTCGAAGTAAGAAAATCATTTAGCATAATAAGTTGTTGAGGTTATTAGAAATGTAACAACTCTTTATCATGCATTGATCATGTAGCTGCATACCCCTACTTCTACTCCATTAGCTATTAGCTGGGACTACGATCCTGAGGTAGCCCGTCAATCTCTCTGTCGTTTAATTGCTTCTGAGGATTTACCATTAGGCTTTGGGGAGTCTACTGCTTTCCAAAATTACATTAGGACCACGCACAATCCTATATTTTCTACCATTTCTAGACAGACAACAACTAGGGATCTAGTAAAATACAACAATAAATGTCGTAATAAAATAAAGGAACTATTTAATACGTGCACATTTTTGATGGTCCTGATCTCAGACATATGGAGTGGTCGGGGTAGGGAGGATTATCTTAGTATAGTTGCTCATTATGTTAATGACGACTGAGTAATGGAGAAAATAATTATATGTTTGAAATTAATTAATGTAGCACACACGGGTGAGAATATTGCGGACTGTATTATCAAAGTCGTGGAAGACTTTGGTCTTACAGACAAAATATTCTCAATTACTTTAGACAATGCTGCATCTTACTCCAGTGTTGAGTATATACGCCGATTCATTCTTACTACATCAGCGATGCACTTATCATATTATTAACTTTATAGTCAAATGTGGTTTGAAGATGTTGAATCCGTATATTAAAACTTTTCGCAATGCGATATCTTTCTTGAATAATTCTAACATAAGAATAGCAGCATATAAGAACTTCTGCAGGGCGATGGGTGTACGTCCAAGAAAATTTGGTTTGGACATGCCAGTAAGATGGAACTCTACTTACCTGATGCTTAAAAGTCTTTTACCATATAAGAGCATTTTTCTGTTTTTATTCAAACACACTGTCAGAGCACTGAAGGTATGATACCATTGACTGGGCAACATTAGTTTGTTGCTAAGAAGATACTACAGTTTTTAGAAGAAAAAAAATTATGAGGTCATTGTTGCTTTGTCCGCTGTCTACTATCCAACATCTCCTATTATTGTGCATAGTATTTTACAGATTGCTACTCAAATGAAAATGTATGAAAATGATTCAGTTTTACCGATGTTATTGTTGCTATGAAAAGTAAATACCTTAAATATTGGAGAGAAATCCCTTTCCTATACGCATTTGCATTTATTTTAGATACTAAAGATAAAATTCAAGTATTTGCTAATGTTTTTGATCTTCTTAGTGATGCTACGGGGCTAGACTATTCTAACTATTTTGTAGAAGTCCTTTCTCGATTACACGAGGTTTACCAAATGTATGAAAATAAGTTCGATGGAGTCCACTTGTAACGACCTCCAGTAGCCCCCACCTCAAGTAGCAAGAAAAATACGTTAGGCAAGATCTTCAGTGGCTCTTCCTCTAGGTCTAGGTCTTCTTCATCTACAGCGACACCTTCTCAACAAAGTCCAAGACCAACTGATGAACTATCTGCCTATCTGGACAGTAATACGGTGGATTTCAACCGAGAAAACATTGAAATTTTGCACTGGTGGCATGAGCATAAGTTAGCATATCCCGTGCTATCCATACTTGCACGTGATGTATTAACTGTTCCTATCTCGACGGTTTCCTCCGAGTCTGCTTTCAGTCTTTCTGAAAGAATATTGGAGGAGAGAAGAACAAGTCTCACGAGTGAGATGGTGGAGATACTTCTAACCGTGAAGGACTGGGAAAAGGCTGATTTACGAACACAACACTCTGTGAAAAATCCAGAGTTGTCGGAGGTGTTCGAAAATCTGTACCTAGAAAATGACACGTAGAACAAGGATGTATGTAGAGCTATAGGCTGTACCTTTTTTTTAATTTGCCAATGTTTTCTCATTTTAAGTTTTTTACTTGGCAAATGTTTTAATGAGGCAACCATTTGAGCATTAATAAAGCTCTTTATTATATTTTCAATATGTTTGTATCATTTTTACAATTTTCATATCTATTTATAAATCCTAAACATTTTTGAATTTTTCATTTTAACGGGCTAAGTAGGGTTTAAACCTACCCATCGTGCCAAATAGACTTAGTAAACGCGACTGACCGACAAACCTTCAAAACGTGCCTGGGCCGCCTCCCCGACACATGGGAATTTTGGACACAATTGGCCCCTTGAGAGCACCGTAATTCCTAAACTAGCCCCCTAGCTCCAAAATTCCATTTTGGCCCTCGTCAAGACGTCTTTGCGGTGTGTACCTGACTCCTCACCAGCTGCGCCTCCCCACCGCAACATCTAGCAATGCCAACGCCAGCAGCGAAGAGCTCTTGCCCTCCCCCACTGACACCTTCTTTGGTTTGCCCCGTACCAACGAGGAGAGAGAACATAGGGAGAGAAAGAAAAGAAAAGTGAAAAAAAAACCCAACAAAATAAAAAAATCCAAAAAAACTTGGAACATGAAAAGATTTAATAAAACAATTTTGAATTTAATTGAAGTTTATTTTATTCATTTAAATAGTTTTTTATTTTCTGAAATTTCCAATTAAGCTCTAATTAATCCAATAAAATACAAATGGTTTATTTTATTTTTTTTGAAGCTTTCAAAAGACTCTGGAAAACGGGAAAACTGAAAAAGAAATAATATCTTGGTTGTTATGGTTCTTGATCACATTACTTCACTATGGTGGAGTTAAAGCAAAGTACTTTATGAAGCTTGTACAGAATGTAATTGAAGGGGCTTAGAACGCTGATTGTGATTATGAAGATGCCCTAAAACATGGAGGATTCAATATCGGTGAGAATGGTTCTTTCTGGGATTCCACTGGAAGAGGCATGCTTGCAATATATGATTGCTTTGATGGCTTAGCGGAGGTACAAAACCAGAACTACATTAGAGTCTGCGGACAGAAGCACATTACACGTGGTCACATGGCATGATGGTTCGGCTAATTGCTTTAGTCAACCTCGCCACTACTACGGTACACTGCGACATAACCATCCGGACCATGTAAGTATACATGCCTTTAGGGGATAGTAAAAAAATATGGCGGGTAGGACGGGGGACTACTACGGAATGGCCCGACCTACTGCGTGGACCGGGGCCATTTGCCCTTCCTTCCGAGCTCGGCGTTGTACTCCTTGCAGGCCGCCTTGGCCTCGGCCACCATTCCCTCTTTTTATCATGCTCCCTCTCGCAAGCCTCGCACTCTCTGCGCCTGCACACCTCGAGATGGGCCTACGTCTCCCGCCGGATATGCTGGTTGTGCTCTTCGGTGCGGCGCTCCTCCTGCTGGATCTCGCATGCCCTTTTGCCATCCCACTCCTCGTTGTCGATTTGCCACTGGTCGCGTGGGTGGATCTCCAGGTCGATCCAATTGCGGTAGCCATATAGCGGATCTGGGGACTACGGGTAGACGGGAGAGGTTGTTATTACGTACTTTGAAAGAGAATTGGGGAACATAGCATAACTGGTCCTTACCGGCTGCCGATAGCTGCTCGTGTCCCAACGGCGGTCAGGATAGTCACAAGAGTAGTTTGCACAACCCTAGTAACGCATGCCCGGGCTGAGCCGCTGCTTGGATTTAAAGAACTTGCGTGTGTCCCTGCACCAACAGAGGGGCGATGTCTCCCCCTCTGGCGGGTGTTGCGGTGAAGGCTCGGTTGGAACGTTCTGGTAGGGGTTGCTGCTACGGGAGGCGTCATTGCGGAGAGCTTCCCTCCTGGCACGCTCCTCTTGTTCGACCCGGGCCGCAGCAGCCCTTGCTTGTTCGTCCCAGGCTCCAGCAGCCCTTGCTAGTTCACAGATCTTGTTCCATTGACTCTTCATCTTGTCTATCCCGGCGTGGTGAAGCAAGCTCTGGTGTAGCGTTGGGTTTGGTTGTGTAGTGTTCTCTCCCATATCTTTTTCACATCCTTTTATAAGCCACAGGGTTGGCATGGTGTGATTAAATTCATGTGAGTAGCATGCGAGGCAGAGTGTTGTCTTGTCTTTTTGAAAAGTTACTAGCGGCCCCCAAGAGGAATCGTCGGGTCAAGTCGCTGCGTAAAGCTACCTCGTCGGATCACGTCCTGCTTTGCAGAGAGAAGTCATGTCCTGCTTTGCAGAGTACTGCCTTTTTGGTTTGAAAAGCTAACAAGGCAGAGTGTTTTCACGTCTTACTTTGCAGAGGGTGGTCAAGTCCTACTTTGTAGAGAGAAGTCATATCATGTTTTGCAGAGTGCTATCTTTTCGGTCTGAAAAGCTAGCAATGCAGAGGGTGGTCACGTCTTACTTTGCAGAGAGAAGTCATGTACGGCTTTGCAGAGTGCTGTCTTTTCAATCTGAAAAGCTGGTGAGGCAGAGTGTTGTCACGTCTTACTTTGCAGAGGATGGTCATGTCCTGCTTTGCATAAAGAAGTCATGTCCTGCTTTGCAGAATGCTATCTTTTCGGTCTGAAAAGCTGGCGAGGTAAAGTGTTGTCACGTCTTGCTTTGTAGAAAGTAGTCACGTTCTGCTTTGTAGAGAGAAGTCATGTCCTGCTTTGCAGAGTGCCGTCTTTTCGGTCTGAAAAGCTGGCGAGGTAGAGTGTTGTCACGTCTTACTTTGCGGAGAGTAGAGTGGTCACGTCCTACTTTATAGAGAGTAGAGTGGTCACATCCTGCTTTGCAGAGAGAAGTCGTGTGGTCTTGTCGTTGTGAAAACTAAGTGTTCTGAAATTGTCTCGAACATTATAGATTTAGGTCTCCAAAATTTGGATTTTAGGTTTCGAAAATTAGGGTTTCATGAATTCCCATGCAAACTATTCATAACGGAATTAGACAGAGGCATACATGATACAGAGGAGTACAACAATGTTGCAAAGGCGTACATCATGTAATGCAGGGATACATAGTTGATCCAAGCGTAGATAATGTTACTGGTTTATTCTCATTCATGAAGGACTACGATGCATAGATAAAGAGTGGATATTACAATCTAATTACAACTGAACTTCTACTTGGCAAGAACAACAAATAATAGAAGAAAGACTGCAAAACTATCTTAACTAATTTCTGAAGCATTTTCTCAAACCTTTCCATCATTTCATCCAGTCTTTTAAGTCTATTCTCTTCATTTTGCATTAGTTGATCGGAGGGTCGAGCCACTAGATGAAATACAGCAACACCACGGGTGTCTTCTTGCAAGGCAGCAATTTGCACTACAATGTCTCGAACCACCGGGACAGCTTCATCAGCCCACTGCTAAAATCAACATGTTGTGTTCTGGAAAAGAATGTGCAGCTGCAAGTGAAAAAAAACAACATGCTATTTCGAATGGAATTCATTCGGGGCGATTAGGCACAAGTTACCGTAAGATTTGAACACTTCATGAACACTCGGGATGGATTCGTTGGCGTTTGCGAGGTGAACACATTTATCGGATCCCTGCAACGAGGGCAAACCAAGTGCTGCCGTAGTTATTCTAATTGTCTGCTCACTCAAAAGTTAGATGAGTGTGGATATCATGGGGATATGCTCACGATCTTAGGATGATGATACAATTGGCAATGACGTTGAAGGTTTGTCGAAACACTCGTTTTCGGCGAAGTTTATATGCTGTCAGCCAATGGACGGTCAGACCGGCCAAGGTGGTGGTCAGACTGGCCTGTGTGGCGGTCAGACCGGCCACACTAGTGGTCAAACTAGCCATGCCTCGAGTCGAGTGGCTGGCGGTCAGACCGGCCAATGGGCAGCGGTCTGACCGGCCATAAAGAAATTTTGAGTTTGGAGCTGGGCCAAAAATAGAGGGTGTAGGCAAGAGATGGGATTCTTCTACACTTGGTCTCATAATTTTTGGAGCTTCGAGTCAAAAGATCTATTCGTTTGAACTTTCTAGAGAGTTTCGGATTTCCAGGGCGGAAATTTGGCTAAGTCCCATGCTGGGCGGTCAGACCAGCCAGGTGGCGCTCAGACCGGCTAGAGGGCGGTCAGACCGGCCATGGGTGGTGGTCTGACCGGTTTTAACTTGTTCGTTGGTCATCTTGGCAACGATGATTGGTTGGTTAGGTCAAGTTCATGGGTTTTAGTGCATATGTGTTGCATGATGTATGTTTTGACTAACGTGGGTCAAGTTGCGAAGAACTTATTCCCAGAATCGATTTCTTTGTCTATTGTTGTGCAGGAAGCTTAGAGGTCAACGACGAGGATGATCGAGACTAGGCTTGGAGAGCTGAGGTTCAGAACGATCGAAGATGCCAGGTGAAGTCAGTGGATTCAAGCATGGCACAAAATAGACAAGGATGATCGAACGGGAAGTTCGGTGCGACGGGTTACATCAAGCGGTACGGGGGTCGGTGCAAGTGTCATGGTGGTTTCGGTGGGAACCGGATGAGAGAGACTTGCCAATATGGAGAGAGCCATTGATCAACCTACACGTAGCGAAGCATGGGATTACTTCATGAAGATTGGACTCAGTCTTCGGAGAATGATCGAGAAGGGGTATTTTGGTAACTTCACCTAAATACCACCTTGGTGACTTTTTACTAACCCGCGGCGCAAGAAGAAGCGGTTTAGGACAAGAGGAGATGAAGTTGGCGCTTTAAAATACGTGCGTAAGTGAAACCCATTTGTGTGTAGGCTTAACGGATGCCCATTAGGTATATCCTTTTAGAAGCTAGCCTCCACTATAAATAGGGGAGGGTGCTGGTTGTGCACCCCCCAACCCTCATATCTAAAACTCTAGTTTGTGTTTTAGGGTTAGAATAGAATAGTGAAGAGGTTAGGGTTCTAGGGAGTTGGATTGATTGTGTGCTCTTGTGTTGAGCCTTTGTCCTC
This sequence comes from Phyllostachys edulis, assembly GCA_036346405.1. NCBI lineage: Eukaryota > Viridiplantae > Streptophyta > Magnoliopsida > Poales > Poaceae > Phyllostachys > Phyllostachys edulis. The sequence goes on from CM070558.1 coordinate 58,026,211, forward strand.
CAGGATGGAGTGGCTGTAAACCAACATCAATCTCAAATCAATCCAAGCAAGATTCCTCAAGATGAGTCATTTTTTGTTTCTTACTCTCTATTTTGTGATTTTGGGGCTTTCTTTGATCCGAGAGTTTTTCTTTGGTTTCTGGCCTGGATCTTGCTTACTATGACATGTGGGAATGCATCTAGGATCATCTTGATGATCTTCTACCCACGAGCAAGTCTTTAGATCATATTTTGGTTTTGACTTGGTTTTGAAGCAACATTCACTCAAACGAAAAAAAAGTCTGAACTTTGGCAACGATCTGCATGATCGTTAATTGGAATAGGTTCTTGACATCCTAAAGAAGGTATGTTTCAAGTTTTGTGAAGTTTGGAGTTGTGGATCAAAAGTTAGACCAATTTGTGATTTTGAGTTCGGGCTGATTTTACTGTTCATTGGCCTAGAGGTCAGACCACCCTTAAGAGAGAGGTCAGACTGCCCATGGAGAGGTCAGACCACCAACTACATAGAGGTCTGACCGCCCAACTAATTTGGGTTTGAGTTTCTGTGTTTTTGGTCTATTTGCTTCGGGGTTTTGATTGGATTCAATACAAGTCTTTTACTGTGCTTGTATATTGATCTTCATAGCTTTAATAGCTATTGGAGTGAAATTAGTATTGAATTCAATCAAGAAGAAAAAGAGGTCGCGCTCCTATTCACCCCCCTCTAGTCGCCTTTTCAGTCCAATAATGAGGCCGAAGACATCCCGTTTAAGACTAAAAGAAAGGAGAAGAGGAAGTGAAAAGTGAGGTGAATGACAGCCAAAGCATCCATATATAGCATGCGGCTAAATTGCAATTGGCTTGAAGGAAATTGTTAGACCAGGAGGTTTTTTGGTCATGTTATTTGATGATGAACACATTGACAATAGAGAGTCTTAGTCTTGGTGTTTAATGAAGAATACTTTGTTTTTCGACATGCTTGTGATCTTAGGTGTTGACATGCTTTGTAATAGCTTTTGAGTGCCTTTGATTTATGTGGAAATCAGCCTTTGTCGGGTTTTGCGGTAGTACTGCATTGTGACATGATGCTACCGCTCGGCGGATAACCGCAAGTGACGCGTGGTATTACCGTAAGTCACTTGGGTCCCGACGTGTGATAGCGAACCGTCAGATCTTGATCAGACGGCTCATATTGAAGAAGAACGTTCGGACCGTCCGAAAGTAATAGGTCGTATTAGCCTTTGGATTGAAACCAGACAGTGGTTATCAAGAGGGACGTTCGGACTTTGAACAGTTCTCCAGATCCAACGGTTTTGACACGCGGTCCGAATGGCCAAGTCAATCTAGAGCGTCCACGTGGCAAGACATGTGTTTCTGAGTCTTTTGCGCGTTTCAGTTAAGCGGTAGTACCGCTTGGGAAATGGCGGTAGTACCGCGACTCAGTAATACCCTTTTTTTAGATGGCGGTTGCAAATTTCCAGAGAAGGTGTTTTTTGATAGTTTTGAAATCAAATGAAAAACGGTAGTACCGCAGTCATGGAGCGGTACGACCGTAGTTCGGCATTTCCGTTTTTTTACATGGCGGTTTGAAAATTCCACAAGACATGTTTTTCGGATACTTGGATTTCATTGGAAAGCGGGAGTACCGCAGCTTTGAAGCGGTACAACCGCAGATCAGTAGTACCGTAGTTGTAACTACGGTAGTACCGCAAAATGGTATGATCGCAAGGTTGCGGTATGGATTTTCCAGAGAGCTTGTTTTGGGGAGTTTTGGATGTCTTTGAGGATCGGTAGTACCGGTGTGTTTTGAGAGGTACGACCGATTGTGCTCTGTGTGTTTGCCGCTTTAGGGATTTGGCTAAGATTTAGATCAAGTTCTGAGTATTAGTTTATTGCATGATGCATGACAGTGTTTATGCGTGTGTGTGTGTGTGAGTGAGCTAATTGTTGGTCAAGTTGGAGAACTTGTGCCAAGGATTTGTGTTTCTTTGATCTTTGCATGTGCAGGTTGAGCGTGGAGACAATTATGGTCGTGACGAGTGTAGGATGAAGGATAACCGACTAGAGGGGGTGAATAGGAGGTTTTTAAACTTTTTAACAATTTAACAATTTTAGCCAATTAACAACTTAGTCTAAGCAAGATATAATTCTAGCTAAGCAAATTAACACAATAGACAAGCTAGAAATATAAGTGCGAAAAGAGAAGACTAGAAATAACCACAATGACACAAGGATGTTTTTCCCGTGGTATCGAAGACTTGCCGGTCTTCACTAGTCCACGTTGAGAAAACTTGATCAACTCAAGCCGGCTCCACGAATTAAGCCTTCCCTCGATCACTAGTGATAGCTCTTTTCCTCTCCAGATAGGCGAGCTCCAACCTTTACAAATGCCCGGGTCTTCTCACAATCTCCTTTGAGAAGATCACCGAACCAAACTCCAAGCCGTCTAGGAGACGGCAATCTCCAAGAGTAATAGAGCAAGAGATCTTCACTTGAATGTGCTCTAATACCACAATGATCAAACTCAAATAAATGCTCTTAGAAAAACCTCAACTACCTTTGCAAAAGGAAGTGAATGCTCTCAAATGAGTTGGAAACAATGCAAAGGGCTCAAGGGGTTTTATGAGGTTCAACAACATTTCTAGTTGCGAAGGGTGAGGTATTTATAGCCTCCACCCATGCACTAGCCGCTAGAACGAAATCCCCAATTTTTCAAGAGGTGCGGTCGGACCACGCACCCGTCTTGGCGGTCAGTCCGGCTCTTGCCGTAACGGTTGACTGTAACGCATTAAATGCACCGAAAAATAGCCGCTTCGGGGCGTCGATCGACCATGGTGAATGCGCGTTAGTCCGACCTCTGAAAAACAGAAAACACTTAAAGCCCTTCGGAAAAAAGCCGACCGCTTGAAGGACTGGCGCACATCGGACGATTACACTTCTGCCATCGATCGCTCGACAAATTCATCTGAAAAACCCTCTTTGAAAAAAGTTGACTGCGTCCAAGACCCGAGGGTGCGGTCAGTCCGGCCTTTTGCCGTCGGTTAGTCCGGCCCAGAGGATTTTTAGCAAAACCGAAAACAACCCCTTTCTGGAAAACGCTGACCACCTTCTTTGGTTCGGCACTCCGGTCAGTCTGGCCAAATAACGTCGGTCAGTCCGGCCTCCAAAGAATTTCAGCAAATTTAAATTGAGGCCAAACCAAAAACAAATCCAAGATTAAACCAAATAAGATTTGAGCAATTGTGGCATCATTCACTTTCAAGGTACTCAATTCTTGGACCCTCTTTATAGTACGACTGTTTAGCCTATAACCCGGTCTTCCAACCAATTCACCTAAGACCGGTAAAATGAAGCGATCATAGACTATTGTACCTTGTCTTTGAGCCAAAAGATCTTCATGTAATCCTTTCGCGTGCAATTCCCAGTCATCAAAAGCATCAATGGGACTTAACCTTGTAAACACTCAATAAACACGTTAATCCCATATTCACATATTATCATTAATTACCAAAACAATTTTTAGGGGCCTAGATGCTTTCAACGAGGAGGACCCGGACTAGGATGGGGAGATCTGAGGTCTAGGAGGTTGTGGATGTCACGGGATGGTTGGGGTTACGCTGGAGCACGTGGAGATCAAAGGTGGTGCACGGTGAAGCTTTGGGAGGCGAATTCCTGAAGGCTTACGCCGTAAGGAGATATGGAAGGTTCCAGTTTTGGAAAGTCTTAGAAATTTTGAAAAACCCGTGTTGGTAAGGGTTTCGGGTCCCTTGATTTTCGGAAAGATAGAGATATGGAGAGGTCTTGCCTATAAAAAGAGGCAGGGAGGACAGGTCCTTTGAAATGAGTTAAGAACCCGTTGCTTTCATGCTGTTTGGTTGCGGGGGTTTAGAGAGAACTTGAGAGGACTTTCGACTGAAGGTCTTTTAGGGGTGCTTGCGGAGCACTTTGTAGTCACAAATCTAGTCTGAGAAATAAAGTTCAGATTTATTCTACTTTGTCTCTGGTTTGCTGTGTTTGAGGTGTGCGCTGAAAAGCTTCTTGAAGAGGCTTTTGGAGAGATTATGTGAAGGTTCTCCGAGGAACTCCCGAGAAGGTTGCAGGTTGTAACAGCCCAAAATTTCAAATTTGGTTAAAGTTTAAAACTTATTTGAATTTGTGAATTTTCTAAAATTTTAAAAGCTTGTCTTTAAATTGTTTAAAGCCAAAAAGAAATTTAATTCAAAATCTATTGTCAACTTTAACTTGGAATAATTTTATTTAAGTCCAAAACAATTCTAAAAACTTATGTGATTTTTCCAAGAATTTTTTGGATTAATCTGCTAATTTCTAGAGCCTAAATGAATTAATCGGGTTATTTAAATTAAGAAATCTAATTAAAATCCTTAAAGCATTTTGGTAAAACCGCCCTTACCTTACCTATTCATGTAGCGCCACCCATTTCATGCGACCCAACACGGCCCACCGCCCATCGCCTCCTCTCCCATTTCCTTTCCACCGTCGGATGCACATCCGACGCCCGCACCGCCCACGCCGCCCTTTTCTTAACCCTCCGATCCAGATCCTACCGCCGCCCACCTTCTTCTCCCGCCCCTTCTTCCCCACGTTCCCAATCGTTACCGCCGCACCACCGCCATTGTCGCGGGAAAGCTTCATAAACCGCTGTTTTCAGCTCCTCTCCTCATGGACGACGCCTTGAGACTCGGCGCCCTCAACCGCCCTACCTCCCCACCCCTCTCCCCTCGTGCCGTTTCACCGTGCCCAAAACCCACCACCGCCGTGGCGTGCACGATCTCCTCCTCCGGCCTCTATATAAAGGGAGCACCGTGCGCCTTAACCTCAACCATTCCCTCTCACCACTCCTCCTCCTGCCCTCTTCTCGTCGGATTCCTCAAGACAATCGCCGCCGCCACCGTGTGCTTCTCGCCTCTAGCGTCGCCAACACCGCTCCGGCCCGTGCTTCTCGACTACGACATCGCGGCGTCACTTCGAACACAATCGCTCTCGTTGCCCTAAGACACCGGAGCACCTTCTTCGCCGACGCCAGCGACGCCGCCGCTAAACTTCAACGCCGACGAAGCTTCCGGTCCACGCGCGGCCGAGGTGGTAAGCGAGGTTCACGAACTCCCTCTCTCTCGTTTGCGCTCATCCACACCCCTCGCCGTGGCGCGTAGCGCCGGCGAGGGTGGTCACCGGAGTCTTGCCGGAATCGGCCTACGTGGCCTGGCCACCTCGGCGCCACTCGGACACCACATCAGCCCCGAGCCTCGTGGTTGCCTCGTGGCGACCACGCCACACACACGCGCCACCTCCTATAGCTAGGGTCCCGTGGACCAAGTCCACGTGAGTGTGTCATTGCCGACACGAGGGCCCCACATGTCGATTTAATTTAAATCAGAAAACCCTCAAGGCTGATGTCGAGATTATGCAAATAATTAGATTTCCTTTAGAAAAATAAATCAAAAATGGATTAAATTGCGATTTAGGTTTTAAGTTTATAAAATTCATATCTTTTGATTCTTAACTCCAAATTAGGTGATTCCAATTTCTAAAATCTTATAAAATTAATATCTAGTTAAATAAAATATAAATATTTGATTTGGAGTAGGTTTAAACTGTCTGTTTGAATTTGAAATAATTTAAACTACACATTTAGGAATTAAACTTGTAAAATTCATATCTTTTGAACCATAATTCCAAATTGAATGATTCCAATTGCTAAAACCTTAGAAAATTATGTTCTAGATAAATAAAATAAAATTATTTTATTTGGACTTGGTATAATTTGTCTTTTTGAATTTATTTTAATTTCGATTGATTTGTCGTATTTTCACGTTTAGACTACGACGATTCCGGGGAATTTGATTCTTCCGAAGATTTAGAATTCCAAGACTTCAGCGAAGGCAAGTTACACTTTTACCATGTTGCACCTACTATTTTAAGGTTATTTAATTCAATTTTTAAATTTATTATTGCATGCATATTTTTAGTCAATTATTTTAATACCCTGTTTTAATGCTTAGTTATTCCAATTGTTATTGTATGGCAAATTTTGAATATTGAAATGTCATCCCTTTGTCACCATAGATAAATTGTTTGAAAATGCTTAGCAAATGCTTAGACCATGATTTTGAATTTGCTAGGATTTAGCCAAACCATTACAAAATTGTTTAACATTAAATCTATGGTATTGTTTTACCATAGAGAGTTTGTAAAGATGGTTTTCACTAAAATAAAATTAAAATGGTTTGGACTTGGTAAACGGATGAATGGTGGGTGCGAGTTTATGCACGGCTTAATCTGGTTAGGATTAAAGCCTGTGGTTTGTTTTGAAAGACGCTAAGTCAATTAAGGACCTACTTTGAGCGTTCCTTTGCTATGCCTTATCAGTACCACCACACGTCCCTGTATGGGCGGGACTCGCTTATTAATTTGAGATACCCGTAGATATTTGTGCCATTTTGTATGAGTGGGTGTCGGTTAGACTATAGTCCCACTGGCGCAAGAGGGCCCCGAACTCATGATGGTTAGTCCAAAGGGGCAAAACCTTAGCGGGCATGAGTACTATGAGGTAGATCATTGTAAAGGCCTTGTCACGTGCTCTAGACTACTTACCTAAGGTAGTGAGCGATGGCATAGATATATGCTTGATAAACTAGAGAATTCGTGTCTTGTGGGTAAAGTCTGCATAAACTCTCTGAGTAGAAAACTATTCGAATAATGCGTCATGATCATGGACATGCTAGCAAAGCCACTTTGAGTTAGACTTGTTTTTGGTTTTAAAATGAATTCAACAGATGTTTTCGGGATGGTTAGTCCTGGGGAAAAATCAGGCGGTTAGCCATTGTGATTGGAGGGTATCCATCACCTTTGTTGGAGGTTATCCACATTATACAATTGTCTTTTAAAATTATGATTTTAGATATGGTATGAAAATGGCCTCGCAATCTACTATGATTATTTAATCTAAAAGCTAACGCTTTCATAAAATAACCCCGCCAATGTTCTTTGTTTACCTTATGCATGCATTACAATTCCATATTGGGTGTGACTTGCGAGCACGGTAGTTGTGCTCATGCTTGCTTTATGCAACAACATTTCAGAGAAGACTACTATCGGGGCGGTGAGGACACCGACGCCTAGGCTACGCCTCCAGACGATTGCCTGTGGTGGATCGTTCTGGCCTACTACTATCGTTCTTATTTTCGCTGTGTTATTTGATCTCTTATTTGGCTTTATGCCCAATTTTATCGAACTCTAATTTACTATTAATGCAATGCGAGACTTGGTTATGTTATGTTATCATTTTTGTAACTGTGTACACCGGAAATCCTGGACTGGTGTATGAACACAGAGGGTTCGGATCTTTCGTTCCTGTCCGGCCACGTGTGTTTCAACAGATAGGTTTGAGATTGAATTTGGAGGTCAATTACCGCAATCATTCACCCCCTTTGATTGCCATTACGATCCTCTGAAATTCGGCGTCATGAGGTAGCGGGTCCGAGGAGGAGTCGTGTTGCAGGGTTGCGCTAGGTATTTTAGGTTTAGTGCATTAAAATCGGGAGGTAGAGTTGTCATTTGTACTGACTATTTCGGAGAACATTTTGTGTCGATAAATCACAATGTCATAATGCACACTGACATTACATAAATCACATTGGCACAATGCACAATGACATTACATAACATGCATTATACGACCATGACATTACTTCTAGTAAATCGTCTTGCCGCTTGCCTGGACGGTGTAGCTGATCCTCAGGGAAGGTGAACCTATCAAGGGAGCGGCGTACATCTCGGAAGTCGTAGTAGGGGTGCTGCGTGGGAGGCGTCACTGCAGTGATCTCAGTGTAGGTGCCTGGTTCAGGCATGATCATATCGTCGACCCACTGGTGCTCATCCTGCGGGAAGGGTACTGAGTGAGTTAGTCCTTGGTTTCATGCAACGGGAAAATTGTTGTAACTATGTTAAAGCATACCTGAGCAGGTTGTTGTATGGATGAGGATCCTCTTGGTCAGTCTGTGTCGTAATGCTGCAATGTGTACCCTTGGTACGTCTCGTCGAACCACTGGTCACGCTCTCGCACGTGCGACTGAACGTCGTGTGCCAATGAGCCCAACCCGTCGTCCCAGTGGTGCGGCGAGTCAGGGTCGCTGTCTGCAATGGAACAGCATCGCGCCGGCTAGGAAGTCCTGTCCTGCGCCTCCCTCTGTGATGACGACGGTTGAAGTAGAGTGTTGTCCCCTCACAAGTGCTGCAAGAACAAATGGTAATGTCAGATATGTTCGAAAGGAGTGCATGGACAAGTACTGACCGCAAAACCCGTCAAAGGGGAAGACGCCGTCCCTCTGTTGGTGCATGGACATATACAAGTTCTTTAAATCTAAGTAGCGGCTCAACCTGGGCATGCGTTACTGGGGTTGTGCGAACTACTCGTGTGACTATTCCGAACGCCGTTGGGATATGAGCACTTATCGACAGCCTGTAAGGACCTGTTACACTCTGTTTCCCTACCAATTCTCTTTAAAAGTACACACTAACAACCTCTCCCATCTACCCGTAGTCCCCGGATCCGCTATGTGGCTACCGCAAGTAGATCGACCTAGAGATCCGCCTACGTGACCAGTGGCAAATCGACTACGAGGAGTTGGATGCCAAAAGGGCACGCGAGATCCGGGAGGAGGAGCGCTGCACCGAAGAGCGCAACCAGCGTATCCGATGGGAGACGTAGGCCCATCTCGAGGCGTGCAGGCGTAGGGAGCGCGAGGCTCGCGAGAGGGAGCGCGAGAAATAGAGGAAAATGGCGGCCGAGGCCAAGGCGGCCGGTGAAGAGTACAACGCTAAGCTTGGAAGGAAGGACAAATGGCCCCGATCCACACAGTAGGTCGGGCCATTCCGTAGTAGTCCCCCGTCCTACCAGCCATATTTTTTTACTATCCCCTAAAGGCATATATACTTACATAGTCCGGATGGTTGTGTCACAGTGTACCGTAGTAGTAGCGAGGATGACTAAAGCAATTAGTCGAACCATCATGCCATGTGACCACGTGTAACGTATTTCTGTCTGTGGACTCTAATGTAGTTTTGGTTCTGTGCCTTCGCTAAGCCATCAAAGTAAGCATATATTGCAAGTATGCCTCTTCTAGTGGAATCCTAGAAAGAATCATTCGCACCGACATCGAATCCTCCATGTTTTAGGGCATCTTCATAATCACAACGACCGTTCTCAGCCCTTTCAATTGCATTATGTACAAGCTTCATAAAGTACATTGCTTTAACTCTACCATAGTGAAGTAATGTGATCAAGAACCGTAGCGACCAAGATATTATTTCTTTCCAGTTTTCCCATTTTTCAGAGTCTTTTGAAAGCTTTAAAAAAATAAAATAAACCATTTGTATTTTATTAGATTAATTAGAGCTTAATTGGAAATTTCAGAAAATGAAAAACAATGTAAATTAATAAAATAAACTTCAATTAAATTCAATTTTTTTATTAAATCTTTCCATGTTCTTTTTTTTTTGGAATTTTCTGATTTTTTTATTTTTCTGTGTTTTTTTCACTTTTCTTTTCTTTCTCTCTCCTCGTTGGTAGTAGGGGCAAACCAAATAAGGTGCACCTTGGTCTACTACAGTGCGTGTTAGCGACAATTAGGTGCTACGGTGAGGGAAGAAGAGTGAGGAGGCTGCGGTACACGGCAACAAGATGCTAAGCTAGGAGGCAAAAATGGAATTTTGGAGTTAGGAAGGCTAGCTTAGAAATTACGGTGCTCTAGAGGCCAATTATATCCAAAATTCAGCACATGAACAGACATGACCCGGTTCATTTATTTCACGGACCGAAATGGATCATACCGAGATGGGTCAGACCGGCTCGTGCCGTGCCGGCTGCCGCCCATCTGCGCCCACCGCTACTCACCCGCCATCCGCACTGTCAGCCTCCCTCCCCAACTCTCCCATATCCAATCCTCCTCACGAGCGGCCGTGCCGGCGCCACCGCACCGGCCAATCCCACCCACCATGGCCGAAAATCTCGCCTTCCCGCTCCCCCTCCGCGCGCCCGCGCCGCCGCCTCCCATCTCCAATCCCATCCACCGCCAAACCCCACGCACTCCCCTCCCCGCCTCTTCTCCCCAACCTCCCTTCTCTCCTCCCAGCCCACCCCCACCTCGTCCTCCCGCAAGCCCCGCCTCGGCCGCCCCCTCGACCCCACCCGTCGCGGCGGCGGTGGGCACCCCTGGCAACTGCCGCCCTCCCTCTCCTTCCCCGCCCGCCGCGCGCTCCTCGCCCTTCTCTCCGATCCCGACCGCGCCTCCCCGCGCGACCTCCTCTCCGCGCTCCCCGCCTCGGACCTCGCCGCCGTGCTGAACGCCCTGGCCTCCCGCGGCCGGCCCGGCGCCGCTCTTGGCGCCCTCCACGCCGCGCGGGACCTCCACGGCGAGCGCGTCCTGCACCACCCCCGCGTGCTCCCCACCGCCGTCCGCGTCCTCGCGCGCGCCGGCCGCCTCGCCGACGCCTCCGCGCTCCTCTACGCCGCGCCGGACCCTGACGCCAGCTCCTACACGGCCCTCGTATCCGCGTTCTCCCGCGCCGGCCGGTTCCGGGACGCGGTCGCTGTGTTCCGCCGCATGGTGGGTAACGGCGTTCAGCCCGCCCTCGTCACCTATAATGTCGTGCTCCATGTGTACTCCAAGATGGCTGTCTCGTGGAAGGAGGTGATGGAGCTCGTGGACTCCATGAAGAAGGACGGCATTGCGCTGGACAGGTACACATATAACACGCTCATTAGTTGTTGCCGTCGTAGGGCGCTCTATAAGGAGGCAGCACAGGTGTTCGATGAGATGAAGGCTGCTGGGTTCGAACCTGACAAGGTCACGTTCAATTCGCTGCTCGATGTGTATGGTAAGGCACGGAAGCATGATGAGGCAATCGAGGTGCTCAAGGAGATGGAGAATGGGGGCTGTCCACCCAGCGTGGTGACTTACAACTCGCTCATTTCATCGTATTTGAAGGATGGGTTGTTGGAAGAGGCAGTAGAGCTCAAAGACGAGATGGAGGTGAAAGGGATTGAGCCAGATGTGGTTACATACACAACATTGATCTCCGGCCTTGACAGGGCTGGCAAAATTGATGCAGCAATTGGGACATATGATGAAATGGTGAGGGACGGATGTAAGCCAAACTTGTGCACGTACAATGCATTGATCAAGCTGCATGGGGTGAGGGGGAAGTTCCCAGAGATGATGTTTGTCTTTGATGAGCTCAGGTCTGCTGGGTTTGTACCGGATGTTGTGACCTGGAACACGCTTTTGGCTGTGTTTGGGCAGAATGGTTTAGACTCTGAGGTGTCTGGGGTGTTCAAGGAGATGAAGAAATCTGGTTATGTTCCTGAGAGGGACACATATGTTTCACTTATTAGTTCGTATAGTCGATGTGGCTTGTTTGACCAAGCAATGGAGATATACAAGAGGATGATGGAAGCTGGTATATATCCTGACATTTCGACCTATAACGCTGTTCTATCTGCACTGGCTCGCGGTGGGCGGTGGGAACAAGCAGAAAAGTTGTTTGCTGAGATGGAGAATCTGGATTGTAGGCCAGATGAGCTTAGTTATTCTTCATTGCTTCATGCATATGCTAATTCAAAGAAGTTGGACAAAATGAAAGCTTTGTCAGAAGATATATATGCAGAGAGGATAGAGCCACACAACTGTCTAGTGAAAACGTTGGTCTTGGTCAACAGCAAAGTTAATAATATATCTGAGACAGAAAAGGCATTCCTAGAACTGAGGAGACGGTGCTCCCTGGACATTAATGTTCTAAACGCCATGGTTTCCATATATGGGAAAAATAGGATGGTCAAGAAGGTGGAGGAGGTCCTTTCACTCATGAAGGAAAGTGCTATCAACCTCAGCACCGCAACCTACAATAGCTTGATGCATATGCATTCTCGTTTAGGTCATTGTGAGAAGTGTGAAAATATCCTTACTGAGATCAAGTCAAGTGGTGTGCGTCCTGACCGATACTCTTATAACACTGTGATCTATGCATATGGTAGAAAAGGGCGGATGAAAGAAGCCTCAAGATTGTTCTCTGAGATGAAATGTTCCGGCCTGAAACCAGATATTGTAACATACAATATTTTTGTCAAGAGTTATGTGGCCAACTCAATGTTTGAAGAAGCTATTGATTTAGTACGCTATATGGTTACTCAAGGTTGCAAGCCAAACGAGAGAACTTACAATTCAATACTTCAGGGCTATTGCAGGCATGGTAGGATAGTAGATGCGAAATCATTCCTTAGCAATCTTCCTGAGCTTCATCCTGGAATATCTAAACAAGAACAGCAAAAACTATTAGAACTGTTGGCTAGGCATGAAATTCGTAAGATAGTTGTTGAATAACAAACCTTGTTTGTATTCTTGATCATGAGAAGTAGATAGCACCATTTTCTTTGTCGTCCTTAGCAGCCTGTACTTCGTAGTGGATGTTCACAGATAACATGTTTTCTGAAGGAAAATCGAAAGAAGCCACTAAAATACATTTAGACATTTAGTTTCTCTGCTTAGTTTGATGAGAAACTCATATTTGTAGAACCTCCAACACAGATGAGCCACTGTGTTTTAGTTATGGTGTGTGTGTGTGTGTAGCCCATTGGAAGTTTTTCCTGTAAGCAATGTGTTACACGTGTATACTTGTTGTCTTGTATTTGTACATGATACTTGGCATTATGAAAGGTGCGATTCAAGTTTATGTCAGTTGGGTCTGTTTTTCTATAAAATATTTTCCCCTAATTGTTTGTGATTTTGTCTCTTCACCTCTCTTTGCTGAAAATGTCAAATTGTCTTTGTGTATTCGCAGAGAAGTGAAAAACAGGTATATAGAGGTTCGTCTAGTTTTCTGATTCAATGAGGTTGCTTTAAGATTTTGAGTGTGTGTAGTCAAGGTACAGAGGTGCAGGACTGTATCACTCGCTATGCTTGAATTCACCAATAGATCATGTTCTTTAATCTTTATTATATTTTGATAATGAAAGAAATGTTTGACATGTTCATTTGTGAGGTTGTATGCACTATTATTAGTAGATCTGCTTGTGTTTTCTCTTCATATTTCAATGCAGGTGCACATTGATGATTTTCTATGGTATCTTTGTGTTGATTACAACTGAGTGAAATTTTGATGAGGGCTACATATTAAACCTAACCTGACAATGCCGCTTTCAAAGATATGTAGCATGTGTCAGATGCACTGAGCATCTTTCTTTGTCAGTCCCAAGATGTCGTGAACCTGTCCTAAGTAAGTTTAGAGCCCCAACATTTTTTTTTGTTAGTTGGATTTACTAAATTAGTCTTTTTTGGAGTTCAATTACTTCATTTTCTTGTAATATCCTTATAAAAGTTATGCTTGAATTCAAGTTCTCCTGAAGATTATGCTGACCGCTGAGTTACCTTTTGTCATGATAGTTCCTACCCCTTAATGCCAGGAGATGCCAATGTACCTGCAGTACAAACTGAGTGAGACCACGGCATCAGTAATCATATGACCTTATATTGCATTAGCTGGCATTTGGCAGCAAGTTTTTTCCCCTCATGAATGTTACCTATATATAGCTCGCACAGGTGTTTAGTCGTATGTTACCATATTGTGGTAAGTCATGTAGATGTTTCGGTGCTTCTATGTTTTATCTAATGTGCTCCTTTACTTGCATTTTTGAGCTCCAAGATAAACGGTTTTACTTCGAGGTAAATTTAAACTTACATTCATGCGGGTACAAGGAGTCTGGTTCACTGTACAAAGTGAGCCCAATGCAAGGTGTAATATTGCAGCGTGTAGTTTAAGTGCAAATAACAGTAGGCTCGGGTCCAAGAAAGTGGGATGTCGTCCTTTCTCCTGATGTGCTCTTTGCAATGAATATCAATCAACTTAATCATGCATCTTCCATGGAATTTGTTATAGAAGTTCTAACGCTGACGCTTTGGGCTTTTTTTCTGCTTCGTCTACAGAATTGACATCCCTGCAGTTGATGCTTCAATTTGCCTCCCCAGGCGATATGTGCAGCGGCAACCATTAGCTGGCTCTTGGCTTGATCAGGCCCTGGCTGTAGTAGATTTTTTGAATTTAGTTTCGTAAATTTGGGTACACTTATTTATTTTACATGTAATTAAGCTTGCTTTTTAATCCTTTTTAATTATTTTTTGTAAACTAATCGTTTAAAATCCAACATATTGATAGTAATATTTTTTACCTTAGAACAACACGTAAACAGTAAAAACAAAGCAAATTAAAATATTGTAACTTCAATTAGAAATAGGTAAAATAAAATTTTATACACTGATATAGTTTATTGATAGAATCATCATCCTACCCAATCCCATGGTATCGTAGGATTATACCATCCCACGATCCGTGTCGCAAGTTCGTGACAAACTTGGCAGGTTGTCAAGAGGGCATCTTCGCAGCTGCAGATAACGGGAGATGCAATGAGGCGTGGTGTGATGTGCTCAAATTCCTTGATGGTGTTGGGCATTTAGAGTATCTTAATCTAAATGATGAGATCTGGCATTTACATCGTGTGTTAATACTTTCTCAATCTAGCCGCCAAAAGCCCCCCGAGACCTCCTCGCCCCCTCGCTTGCCGCATGCCGGCGGCGGCGGCGGGGGCTTTCATCCCTTCCTCCTCGAGGCCTCCTCCGCGTCCGGACCTCGCCTTGCCGGAAGGACGGCGCGCGTGGCGCGCTCATTGCGGCGGACAAGCTCGTCTCGCCGAGTTCTGCCGCCACGACCGCAACTTCCACTCCGCGCCTCCGTTGGCCGGACGTCCACTATGCGAGCCTCTGCGGCGGATGTTGGCGCCGGCTGAGCCGGCGCGGATCTGCGTGGGCGGGCCGAGGCTGGGCGAGGTCTGCGCTGCGCCGTGGAAGCGGCGGCGTTGTTAGTGGCGCCGAAGGAGGTGAGGCGAGATCTGGGGAGGTGGTTCCGGAGGAGGGATCGGGTGGTCGGCATGGAACTGGATCTGGTTTTTGCTCGACCAGATCTTACACCAACTCCGGATCGACTAGCTAACTCCGGCTTTTCTTCGGTTGCCGTCAGACCAGATCGGCCGCCTCCAGCCAGAGGACCTCTCTCGACCTTGTTCCCTTTGCCGCTGCTGGTGCTTCACCGTTTATCTCGGTCAAAGGCATCAAGGCTTAACCCGCTGTCGTCGCAAGAAGGGCAGGCCCGATGTCCGCAAGAAGGTTCTGGAGCCCGGTGGTGGCTCCGGACGGAGAGCGGCCATTGGTTTGGCTAGGAGGATCGTCGGCGTTGAGGTCGGCGATATCCGTGGTGTGGCATCTCTACTGTTTCTGGATCTGTGCATTGGCGCTGGATCTAGACGGCGGGAGGGTGGTGGCGATCTAGCCTTCACTGGTTGGATTTGGTGACGAGGAAGTTTTGCGGTGATGTTTTGGTGCACCGGTAGGTTGGATCCGGTGACAACGACGTACTGAGCTTTGATCTGGCCTTCACTGGTTGGGTTAGACGACGAGCGTCGTGTCCTTCTTGAAGGCGTTGGCTCACTAGGGTTAAAACCCTTGATCTGGCCTTCAGTGGTTGGATTCGGCGACGACGACGTAGAGCATTGATCTGGCCTTCACTGGTTGGGTCAGACGACGAGCGTCATGTCCTTCTTGAAGGCGTTGTCTTGGAGCATCGGTATCTGCTTACCGAGGTGAAAACCCTTGATCTGGCCTTCAATGGTTGGATCCGGCGACGACGACGTACTGAGCTTTGATCTGGCCTTCACTGGTTGGGTCTGACGATAAGCGTCGTGTCCTTCTTGAAGGCGTTGTCTTGGAGCACCGGTGCCTGCTCACCGGGGTAAAAACCTTAGATCTGACCTTTATTGGTTGGATCTAGCGATGTTCCTCATTGGAGGCGTCGCTTGGTGACTTGACCCTAAAGCACCCTGTTGCACAGCTACTATTCTTGTGTCGATGCACTGGTGGACATTATGGTGTTCACCGGTGATAAGGTTGAGTTGGGTGTAGAAGAAGCTAGCTGTCGCTGGCGACAGGCTATTCCCGATGCTGGCCACAGCATGACAATTTGTTTGTCATTTAGTTTTTGGTCTGCTTTTGTAATCCGATTTGTTCGTTTTTAATAAATTATGGCTATGTGCATCATATGATGCAGAGACTGGGAGGTTTGCCCTTTCATTATCTAAAAAAAAATGATGAGATCTATGTTGTCAAAAAGCAACTTTTACACACGCTTTTAGAGAGAAGACCAAGGAAAAAGAGATGGATTTTACTCGTTCGGAGTAAAACTGTGATTGACTTGTTGAAACCGTTGGCTTCATACTACGGGTAGTAGATGTGGATCTGCATCTTATACCGACAAAATATTCTTGTTCCGATATCAGAACGTGGCTCCAAACACCCACCGCAAAGCTCCTTCCCG
Source organism: Phyllostachys edulis (assembly GCA_036346405.1). NCBI lineage: Eukaryota > Viridiplantae > Streptophyta > Magnoliopsida > Poales > Poaceae > Phyllostachys > Phyllostachys edulis. Next base: position 58,042,623 of record CM070558.1, read on the forward strand.
GTTGCCAGATGCTGCTGCTACAAATCATTCTCTCTCTCTCTCCCCTTTTGAGACTGCTGCTTCAAATCTTTATTCTCCGCCGGAAAAATAATAGTTCCACGCTTTGTTAATGTGCTACCGACACTGCACAGGCCTATCTATCATTTAAGTATTCCTCCCGTGAAAAACAGCAACATCACTTCCATAGCGTACATGTACACGCAGCCACGCAGGAACCAGCCTGGAACAATCAATTTCGCATCCTTCTGGGCTGGACAGCAACTGTGCGCCTGTGCAGGGAATCGCGCGTTCGTTCGTGCTACGGTCACGGGCTCACGGTTGGGAGTAACACGGGTTTGCCATAGTTTTACTCTAGCATCCGTAGGACCATAAGGTAATCAATCCGTAGGACCAGATGAACGTAACTGAAGTATGTATTTAGATGGAAGAATATAGTTGAATTGGGGTTCGTAGAAACTATCCATTCTCTATCATGCATAGATTATATAGCTACATACTCTTATTCTTATTCTGTTTTTTTTTTCTAATTCTTCTCCATGCACCTATACCTCTATTTAATCTTAAGCAATACATTGATTATGTGTACTGGAAATTACCTTATTAGTTTACATACGTATACACCGATGCGCCATAGACGACCTACCCGAATTTACCTTCTCTCACACATTAGTTGCCCCACCGAATCGTGTGACTTTCATTTCTTCTTGATGTCATAGTTTTTTGCTTCAACCTCCAACAGCAAGCCAAAATCTTGATCGACCCCTCTCTCAGTTGCTACCCCTTCGAATGCAATACTTTAGCACAAAGTTATCTTCTACTTGTCCCTAGTTACTGCTTAATGCTAACAATTACGACATTAACACGCATACACATACAACAGTCGCTAGTCCCAGCTGGGGACACGTGTCACGCTATCTCTGATGATCCCAAGCATATTCCATACGGCTGCGACATCTCTATTATAAGTTTTTTTTTCTCCTTTGCCTCTGTATGCCCGCGCTTCTATTCATATGGATACATGCATGTACATACGCATGCATGATGCTATACATGTTTGACGTCCTCTTCTCTCGTGCCGGTCGCTCTTCTTCTTTGACGTTGGCCAATTTAATATTGTGGCTTCCTCACTAACCGTGGTAACCTCTCATCTTTACTAATGTCGGTATGTCTGCTTTAGTTGTTGTCTAATGATATGGAAAATCTTTTCGCCATCGCTGGGGACAACGTGTCCCTTGCTAGTGATGGCACGCTCCTAACTACCCGATAGTTCCATATCGTCCATAGCTCGTCTTCAATGCAAAGCGTCATCTCCTCTTTGCCATGGCTTCCCTATCATCGAACTTATTTGGCCACTAACTTCTTCAACAACACCGACGCATACCACTTGTCATCACGACCCTTGGCTCCTTCAACACTAGACTTTCTCTTCAATTGCTCCGGCGAGCAACACGATATTGTCCCCATCTCCGTCGTCGCTGCCTCGGCTCTTCGCTTCCTGTGGATCAATGTCTTCTTGTAGGATAGATCGGTGTCATTACACTATTTCGTGGTCTCTTCCGACACCATTTGTGCTATCCTCATTATAACTTGTATTTTTAAACAAAATTTTAGTTTTATTTTTATTCCATAGGAAGCAACAATATAAACACATGTCCTTGAGATCGAACATGGTGGTTTCTTTTGTGTCTCCTCAAACACTATTCGTGTCATCCTTGTCATGATTTTTATTTGTATTCAATATTTCAGTTATTTTTATTGGAGTTCGTATACAAATCAAATTGTTAAATTTATTTAACTTATTCTGAATTTTAGTTATTTATGGATTTTACTTTGGAATTTGTATGGAAATTGTCGGGACCCAAAACTACGGTTCGGGACCCTCTGTGTTTAACGCACTAGCCCAGGATCATGCTAGTGCACACAGTGTCAACAAAGATGGCATTCGTTCCATACAAGCGAATAATAACATAAACGGTTAACTTTGATTAACAAATAATGGTTTTGACCTTAAGGTCGAGTTTACAAATATTGAGCCACGCAGGGCTAACATAGGAAATAAGCGGCGTGAAACATAAGCGGTAGTGGCACCCCATCGATTCGCCACGAACAGCCGACCGATCAAGACCTCACGATCGAGCACCTTCGATGTACTCGTCCTCAAATCTTTGGTGAAGACTCCTCCTCTGCTTGATTCGTCAAAACAAGCGTGAGTACACACCGTACTCGCAAGCCACACCACAGAAATGCAAATATATACATATGCTGGCTTTTTACAAAGGAAGGCATTATGTGGCTCTTTTGCATAAATGCAACTTTTGCAATTGAATACAATTAATAGATTAAAGGCAATTAAAACAAATAGACGATAATAATTTTAACAAGTTATTTCACAAAGACACACACACAAACCCTAACGGGTTATTCACATAGCTAGATGATTTAATCACATAGCTCCTTCCCTACACAGTTTTATGAAAATCTACCCTAGTGTCAAATCCCGAGCATTGTCCATGATCATGACGCTGCTATTCGAATAGATTAAGTTACACTCTGCAGAGTTTGTACACTTTACCCACAAGATACAATTAGTGTAGCTAACACTAATCATAACAAAGCATTTCAGATACCTTATCCTACTATGCTAGGCGAGTCTCAAAACAGCATGTGGTCGTGCAGAAGCTCAGTTCAATAGAGCACATGGTGAGGTCCTTAATTGACCAAGGCAAGACTTCCACAAGCTAACCAAACCACATAGACACACAGATTATTATAATTCACATAGTCCACACAGTTCACACAGTCCACCCTTTCACACAGTTTCCACCACTTGCCTCAATTCAAATCCTTTTACCACCCCATTGGTTTTTAGTGCAACACATGCCACAAAGACACATAGTACACACAGCTCTTATCACATAGTTGCATATTCACTTAGTCAATTTTATATAGCAATCTACATGACGAATGATTAGTGGCATGGCTAAGCAGTCTAATCGTACTAACCAACCCACGTTGGTTCTACAATATTAACCAACTAATTATCAACTAGGGTGACAAGGAATCAAGGCATAACAATTCACAAGGAGGCATACCAATTTGGATTTAACTCTCGCACCCAAAAACTTTTAAATAAATACTTGAATTAAGATGCGATAATTTGAATTAAAATACTTTTATAAAACTGGGAAGCAAAATGGTCAAGGGCATAGCTTGCCTTGAAAAGGATCTAGGAATTGATCTTGGTCTTGGAAAGGTCCTTCTTCTTCAACTCTTCCAAAGAACGTCGAAGTCTACTCATGAACGACACAAACAAACAAACTAAATAAAAACCAGAGGCAAATAACTCCAATAAAGTAAATAAAAAGCTCCAATAGATAGATCTGGATTTTAGACGAATTTAGGAATTTGAATGGATAGATTTGGAGTTAGGATTCAAAAGATATGAATTTTACAAGTTTTAACCTATCTTTTGAAATTTAGTTTGAATTTCTAAGTTTAAACAAAAGTCAAATCTAAATAATTTTGGTTGGATTAGCTAGATCTTAATTTTATATGAATTTAGAAATTTGAAACACCCAATTTGGAGTTTGGATGCAAAAGTTATGAATTTTTCAAATTTAAACCTAAATCATTATTTAACAATTTTCCCGAATTGTTTTTCTAAAGAAAATTCAATTATTGCAAAGGTGGCGTCGTGAAGGATTTCGGAATTTAAAAGAATTAAAGAATTAATCGACATGTGGGACCCACATGTTAGTGACCCGACTCCACGTGGACCAAGTCCACCGAACCCATCGATCTGGTGGCTCGGCGCCACGTGGGCACTCACGTGGCGCCTGTGCGACGCCGACGCGCGCCACATGGGCGAACACGCAAGCATGGGGCCGAGCCGACGCCGACGTGGGCGGCGGCAAGGCGGCGCCACGGAACCAAGGGTCCCGCGAGCAGCTGGCTCGCCGGCGAGAATGGGTGGTACGGGCGTGTAGCTAACGCTATTGCGAACACGATGAGGTACCTCCGGGTGGTTGAGGTGGGCGGTGGCGGCCGTGGCGAGGTCGGGCGGCGAAGGTTCGGGTTTTGTCGGGCGGCGCTCGTGAGTCTAAGCGACAGCGAGGTCCGGAGGTAGAGGCGATGGCGAACCGGTGGCGCGCTCCCGACGACGCTGGCCAGCGGGCTGGCGGCGCAATCGAAAAATTCCACCGTGGCGAAGTTCTAAAACTCAATTCTTGGCGGCTGGGGCTCGGAGGAGGAGGAGTTGGGGTTTGGGAAAAGGAGGCGGTGCGATCCGGGGTGCCTTTATAGGGCCGGGAGCTCGGGCGGCGGCTACGTGGAGATCGTGGCGGCGGCGATTGCGGATGTGGGCGCCAGCCGCATGAGGATGAGGGTGTTCTTGGGGTGGCGGCGTGGTCGTGGAGGTCGTCTTGCTCGCGGAGGAACGGGAGGTTGGGCGCCAGCGTGGCGTGGCGGCGGCTTTGACCGCTCATGGCGGTTGCTTTCATGACAAACGCGAAGACGAAAGCGACGAAGCAGCGACCTCAGAGTGGCCCACCCGTCGAGAGAGAGAGAGGCGATAGCGAGATCGGCCGCTTCGTGATCAACGGTAGAGGAGAGTTTGGGCTGAGATGAGCAGGATGGGCGAAGGAATTGACCAATTCTATTGGAGATTTAAATAGCTTTTTTCTTTTTAATAAAATACGAAAATTCAAATAAGCAATGGAAAATAGCAACAAATCTTGGAAAAATTCGAGAAAATTCTAGAAAATATATCAAGCTCATAGAATCCAAATAAAATAGTTTTGACTATTGTTCATGTTGGAATTATTCATATTAAATTGTTTTGTTACTAAAGTCCAAGTTTAAGCTTTTGAACTAAATGCAAATAAATCCCAAATGGTGAATTTTCTCCTGATCAACTATTCAAATGATTTTTAAGGTTCTGAAAATTGGGGTGTTACAAACCTCCCCCCCTTAAAGGAATCTCGACCTCGAGATTCAAAGCTAAACTGGAGAAAAATTTGGGAACTCGGCTTTCAACTCTTCTTCACGCTCCCGTGGCTTCACCTTCCAGTGGTGACTCCATTTGCACCTTGCAAAACAATGTCTTGCTTCAGTCCGACGTTCTGCGACGTCCAAAATCTTGACCGGCTGCTCTTTGTAGGTGAGGTCTTCTTTTAGTTCAATTGACTCCAACGGTGCTTGTTCTTCTGGCACACGAAGACACTTCTTCAACTGAGAGACATGAAAGACATCATGGACTCCCGCTAGCGACTGCGGCAGCTCCAACTGATAGGCTACTTCTCCACGGCGATCCAAAATCTTGAACGGACCAACATACCGAGGGGCAAGCTTCCCTTTGGCATGGAACCTTTTCACACCTCTGAGGGGCGTAACTCGGAGATACACAAAATCTTCTGGCTCGAAACTGAGATCACGACGACGATTATCGGCATAACTCTTTTGCCTCGATTGAGCTATCTTTAGCCTCTCTCTGATCATGGACACTTGCTCTTCTGCTTCTTGAATAATATCCGGACCAAAGATCAGATGCGTTAATTTGTTTGACCCGGTTCAGCGGGGTTACGCAAGCACGACCATACAAAGCTTCAAGCGGTGACATTTGCAAAGCGGCGATAACTGTTGTTGTACGAGAATTCGCATATGGTAAACTCTTATCCCAGCGGGTAGCATTTGCTAGAACACGTGCTCTCAACATATCTTCCAATATCTGGTTAACCCTTCGGTCTGTCCATCATGCAGGGGTGATCTGCGATCTTGAAATTCAGTGAGTCCCTAAGGCTTCATGCAAACTACGCCAAAATCGGGAGGTGAACCGAGATCCTCGATCGACACTATCTTCTTAGGTACACCATGCAAACCGACAATCTTGACATGTGCGGCTACCGCTAGACGATCTCTGATGCGTGGTTTTGATGGTAAGAAATGGGCAACTTTAGTCAAGCGATCCACTATTACCCAAATTGAATCGTAACGTGTGAGTCTTGGGTAAACCGTAATGAAATCCATTCGATTTCTTCCCACTTCCATTCTCGAATCTTCAAGGGTTACCAACAACCTGCCGCCTCGATGCTCTGCTTTAACTTTTTGACACACGTCGCACAAGGCGACGAACTCTGCGACGTCTCGTTTCAGATTTGGCCACCAAAACTTATTCTTAACATCCTGATACATCTTAGTACTACCAGGGTGAATCGAATACTTTGAGTCATGGGCCTCCTTCAAAATCAGCTGTCTCAATCCATCAATATCTGGAGCGAGATCGTCCATTGATCCACAAGTATATCCTCGATCATCCTTTGTGAAGTCCTTGAACTTCCTTTCATCATCTTCTTCTTAATGTCGGAGAATTCGAATCTTTTAATTTGAGCTTGCGAATCTGCTTCTCCAAAGTAGATTGCACTTCCAAGTTTGCTCTGAATCCTTGGACACTACTTCTAGCCCGACACTAAAATTCTTCTTGTAGTTACGAACAAGGCTCTTTCACTTCGAGCATTGCGGTGACTCTTCTGACTCAAAGCATCTGCAATCGACATTGGCCTTACCGGGATGGTAATGGATTCCAAGATTATAATCCTTTATCAACTCTAGCCATCTCCTCTGTCTCATATTGAGATCGATGAGTGAAAATATATTTCAAGCTCTTATGATCGTGTATATCTCACAATTACATCGATGAGGTAATGGCGCCAAATCTTCAAAGCATGCACTCGGCAGACTAATTCGGATCATGGGTAGGGTAATTTTCTTCATGCGGTCTTAAGCGCCTTGGCGATAAGCGGCAGCTCTTCCTTCTTGCATCGGGACACATCCTAATCCTTGTGCAAGCATCACAATAGATATCAAAATCCTTGCGAATATCTGGCGAGAATCGTGATTTGAAATCAAGTCAAACGCTTCTTCAATTCTTGAAAACTTTCTTCACAAGTCAGGGGTCGGGTAAACTTTTCTCTTTCTTCAACAATTGCGTAAGAGGTTTAGCAATTGATGAAAATCCTTCAATAAACGGCGATAATATCCTCGCTAATCCCAAGAAATCTGCGAATCGAGTAGCAGGTCTTGGTACATTTCCCCAATGTAACACGACTTTTACCTTCTTTGGGGTCAATGCTACTCCTGCATTTGTTATCACATGACCAAGAAAATCCACTTCCTTCTTCGAAATCACACTTGCTAAACTTAGCATACAAGCGATGCTCTCTGAGCTTCTCTAGAATTAATCTTAAATGTTCACATGCTCTTCTTGACTGGAGTAAACCAAAATATCATCAATGAATCGACTACAAACTTGTCCAGATACTCCATGAATACCTTATTCATCATGTTCATGAAATAGGCGGGGCATTGGTCGGACCAAAGGACATGACTAGGAACTCATAATGTCCGTGCAGCGTTGAAAGCGGTCTTAGGTATATCCTTGGGACAGATCTTCAATCGATGGTAACCCGATCGCAAGTCGATCTTGAGAACACTCGGCTCCTTTCATCCGGTCAAGCAGATCATCTATCCCGGGCAATGGATACTTATTCTTGATGGTGACTTCATTGAGAGATCGGTAGTCGATGCACATTCTCATGCTTCCATCCTTCTTTTTGACGAACAAGACCGGCGCTCCCCATGGCGATTTAACTAGGCCTCACAAAGCCTTTCTCTAAAAGTTCTTCTATCTGTTTCTTCATCTCCACTAACTCATCGGTGGCATCCGTCGGTCTCTTCGAGATGGGTCTTTGTTCTGGCACTAGATCGATGACAAACTCGATGTCACGATCCGGTGGCATCCACAGTAATTCTTAAGGAACACATCTGGATATTCTTTGACGAGCACATCTTCCAATCGACGGTCTTGTGCTATTGACTATCAAATGCCCATTACGCCTTGAGGTAGCTAGGAACTCCACTTTGTTTCCTTTGGTATCCTCGATTATATGACTCTTGACCACAATCTAGCACGGCTTTGTGCTTGGTCAACCAATCCATGCCAAGGATGACATCTAGGGTTTGGGTGTCTAGAATAATTAGGTTAGCTAGAAACTCAACTCGACTATGAATAACTTAGCCCTAAACAACCCACATTAGAACTTAGCTCTGCTCGGTATTCGGACTAACGAGTTAAGCAAGAGGCATAACTTCCACTTATTCTTAGTTGCAAAAACTCCGAAACAAGCGAATCTGAAGCTCGAAATCAAAGCGAGCAGGCAGTCTTGAATTTACTAGGAACTTACCCGATTACAGCGTCTGGTGCTTCTGAGCTCCTTCGAGTGGCGTGATTAACACGACCTCGACCCTTGAGGCGTTCCTCTGGTTGGTGGTTCCTGAGAAACTCCTTGGTTGTTCTCGCACCGGGTCTTGGTAGGTGTTGCTCCAAGGTTGAAGCGAATTTGGGTGATAGTTCCTTCGAGGACACCGATTTGCAAAATGCTGCTGGCCGACGGCAATTGTAACACACTCTTGGTTCATTCTGCGGTTGTTGTTCCTGAGGTGGGGTTGGTGGTGTCGGATTCTGAATTTCGAACAAAAGGACGAGTCTGTGAAGGTGGTGCGGTGTCTGAAAGAACTCGAGGTCAAAACGATTAAGCTATTGTGGCACTATCCTTGCCCTCTCGTTGTTGTGGTGGTGGCTTCCTCGCCGAGCCATTTTACGCTATGGTGGTCCTCGAGTTCTTTGCGTTTGTCCTCCATGACCAACGCCTTGTTAATCAACTCACGGAAATGCAGGGAAGGTGTGAGCAAGTAGATTGACTTGCGATCTGAGTTCAATCCCTTCAAGAAGCGACTCTGGCGAGACACAGCCGGGCGACATCCTCTGGAGCATAGCGAGCTAGTTGGGAGAACTTATTGGTAGTCGATCATCGACATAGTCCCTTGCTTGAGAGCACGGAACTCATCCTTCTTGAGATCCATAATGCCTTGGTACATAATCTTGGCGAAAATTGCGGTGAATTCTTCCCAAGTGATATTCTCATGGTGCTCCATGGGTCTGCAGAAGTTTTCCCACCACTCGGCACCGTGCCCTCCATCGATGGGTGGCATACAAAACCTTCTCATGATTCTTGCATTGGGTGATCGCGGCTTCCTCTCAATCACGCTGAAGCCAATCATCGACCTCTCTTGGTGTGACATGTCCAGAGAAAGTTGGCGGACGGGTTCTCATGAATTGACCAACTTGGATGGTCCTGATGACCATGAGCGATGGGGCTCCTCCTTGATGATGGTTGTGGTTGTTGTTGTTGTTCATGGCTTTGCATCCGTTCATCATGGTGTACATCATCGTATGCTGTCTTTGCCATGAAAGCTCGAGATTCGCAAGTCAATAGGAGGTGCTTGGGGTGGCACTACTCTGTGGGGTTTGCTCATTGCCTTGATCCTTGGGCTCCGGATCCACTTGCGGCGCAGATATGGCGAGTCTGAACCATCTGGTGAGGTTCCATGGGTCGATAAGGTAGAGAGCACAAGATGAGTTAAGAACTAGGCAGGGAAGTAGATTAAACCCAACAAACACTGACTCAAGAAACTTGAAAGAAATAATCTTCATTAATAGTTTAATAGCATGGTGCAACAAATGCCTAAGGGCCTTTGCAGCTCATACTTGCACACAGGAAAATAAAGCGAACCTAAGCACACAAGCTACCGCCTAAAGGGCGACTATGAAAAAGGGAAACTGGCTAAGCCTGATTGGACTGAAACTTAAACTAACTACTCCTCGAGAAGCCTCATGACCCAGGCCGCGCTCACGCTAGTGTAGACTACGAAGTGGTGGCATCCTCATGGCCGGTTACGATGCCGGGGATCGGTGCAGCGAGGCAGTGTGTGCTTGGAGTGCAGTCTGGTAGCTCCTCTGGTGTCTTGAGCTCGACCGATCCTCTGGAATCTCCTCTGGATCCTCTTCAACTTCTTCTGGATCTTCCTCCGGATCATCTTCGATCTCATGTTGACCGTAGAGAGCTTGCTCTAAGACGGCGATCCTTTCCTCGGCTTCTTCCCAGGCCTGATAGGCGCACCTCAGCTCGGTGGCGGCCATCTCCAGCGACTCCTCCTGAGCAGCGGTGAACCGTGCAAGATGCACCACAGTGGCATTGCCTTCCCTGTTGGTAGACGGAAAGCGTGCGGATAGCTCCCCTGAAGCAGCTCTGGGATGGTAGCGGAAGACGGTGTTCTGCAGTTCCTCCGCGTAGATGTGGCAGACTCAAGTATGGCCAGCGTGATGACTCTGGATTCCTTGCGTGAAGGTGATCCTCTGACCGAGATGTCCAAGGGCTGGTGCCTCTAGTGTTCCTCTGGCGTGACCGTCGGTGGCAGACCACCCACGATCTCGTCAGTTGACCATGTACTTCTTGCCACGATACATTGGGCGATCGAAGCCTCAAGTGTCTGCGGCGGCTTCCTGACTCTGCGGCAAGTCCTCCGTTGCAATCTCCAAAGGTGCGAAGGTAAGGCATCTGTCCAAGATGCACAAGAGGTAAGAACCACGTTAAAACAGCGGAAGAGGAAAGAAATTCCAGCAATAGATGAGTCAAGAAAGATATAAGAGGAGTTAAGCAATTCATTTAGTCTTGTAAGTTAATTTTCTTTTAGAAAATAATTTGGACACTCGAGCGGCCAATCTAACTAAGGTCTAGACCTCTGATCAACACAGCTCGATACCACTTTTGTCGGGACCCAAAACTACGGTTCGGGACCCTCGTGTTTAACGCACTAGCCGAGGATCATGCTAGTGCACACAAGGTGTCAACAAAGATGGCATTAGCTTCCATACTGGCGAATAATAACATAAGCGGTTAACTTTGATTAACAAATAATGGTTTTGACCTTAAGGTCGAGTTTACAAATATTGAGCCACGCAGGCTAACATAGGAAATAAGCGGCAATGAAACATAAGCGGTAGTGGCACCCCATCGATTCGCCACAGCAACCGATTTGGGATCAAGACCTCACGATCAGGCACCTTCGATGTACTCGTCCTCAAATCTTTGGTGAAGACTCCTCCTCTGCTTGATTCAGTCAAAACAAGCGTGAGTACACACCGTGCTACTTAAGCCACACCACACAAATGCAAATATATACATATCTTTGGCTTTTTACAAAGGAAGGCATTATGTGGCTCTTTTGCATAAATGCAACTTTTGCAATTGAATACAATTAATAGATTAAAGGCAATTAAAACAAATAGACGATAATAATTTTAACAAGTTATTTCACAAAGACACACACACGACCTAACGGGTTATTCACATAGCTAGATGATTTAATCACATAGCTCCCTTCCCACACAGTTTTATGAAAATCTACCCTAGTGTCAAATCCCGAGCATTGTCCATGATCATGACGCCTTATTCAATAGATTAAGTTACACTCTGCGAGTTTGTACACTTTACCCACAAGATACAATTAGTGTAGCTAACACTAATCATAACAAAGCATTTGGATACCTTATCCTACTATGCTAGGCGAGTCTCAAAAGCAGGCATGTGGTCGCACAGAAGCTCGGTTCAATAGAGCACATGGTGAGGTCCTTAATTGACCAAGGCAAGACTTCCACAAGCTAACCAAACCACATAGACACACAGATTATTATAATTCACATAGTCCACACAGTTCACACATCCACCCTTTCACACAGCTTTCCACCACTTGCCTCGGTTCAAATCCTTTTACCACCCCATTGGTTTTAGTGCAACACATGCCACAAAGACACATAGTACACACAGCTCTTATCACATAGTTGCATATTCACTTAGTCAATTTTATATAGCAATCTACATGACGAATGATTAGTGGCATGGCTAAGCAGTCTAATCGTACTAACCAACCCACGTTGGTTCTACAATATTAACCAACTAATTATCAACTAGGGTGACAAGGAATCAAGGCATAACAATTCACAAGGGAGGCATACCAATTTGGATTTAACTCGCACCCAAAAACTTTTAAATAAATACTTGAATTAAGATCACATAATTTGAATTAAAATACTTTTATAAAACTGGGAAGCAAAATGGTCAAGGGCATAGCTTGCCTTGAAAAGGATCTAGGAATTGATCTTGGTCTTGGAAAGGTCCTTCTTCTTCAACTCTTCGGCGAAATCGAAGTCTACTCATAAACGACACAAACAAACAAACTAAATAAAAACCAGAGGCAAATAACTCCAATAAAGTAAATAAAAAGCTCCAATAGATAGATCTGGATTTTAGACGAATTTAGGAATTTGAATGGATAGATTTGGAGTTAGGATTCAAAAGATATGAATTTTACAAGTTTTAACCTATCTTTTGAAATTTAGTTTGAATTTCTAAGTTTAAACAAAAGTCAAATCTAAATAATTTTGGTTGGATTAGCTAGATCTTAATTTTATATGAATTTAGAAATTTGAAACACCCAATTTGGAGTTTGGATGCAAAAGTTATGAATTTTTCAAATTTAAACCTAAATCATTATTTAACAATTTTCCCGAATTGTTTTCTAAAGAAAATTCAATTATTGCGCAAGGTGGCGTCGTGAAAGGATTTCCGGAATTTAAAAGAATTAAAGAATTAAGCGACATGTGGGACCCACATGTTAGTGACCCGACTCACAGTGGACCAAGTCCACCGAGCCATCGAATCTGGTGGCTCGGGCGCCACGTGGGCACTCACGTGGCGCCTGCCGACGACGCCGACGCGGCGCCACATGGGCGAACACGCAAGCATGGGGCCGAGCCGACGCCGACGTGGGCGGCGGCAAGGCGGCGCAAGACGGAACCAGGTCCCGTGAGCAGCTGCTTCGCCGGCGAGAATGGGTGGTACGGCGTGTAGCTAACGCTATTGCGAACACGATGAGGTACCTCCGGGTGGTTGAGGTGGGCGGTGGCGGCCGTGGCGAGTCGGAGCGGCGGCGATTCGGGTTTTGTCGGGCGGCGCCCGGCGAGTCTAAGCGACAGCGAGTGGTCCGGAGGTAGAGGCGATGGCGAACCGGTGGCGCTCCCCGACAGCCTTGCTGGCTCTGGCGGCGCAATCGAAAAATTCCACCGGCGAAGTTCTAAAACTCCAATTCTTGTGGCTGGGGCTCGGGAGGAGGAGGAGTTGGGGTTTGGGAAAAGGAGGCGGTGCGATCCGGGGTGCCTTTATAGGGGCGGGGAGCTCGGGCGCGCTACGTGGAGATCGTGGCGGCGATTGCGGGATGTGGGCGCAACCGCCGAGGATGAGGTGTTCTTGAGGGTGGCGGCGTGGTCGTGGAGGTCGTCTTGCGCTCGCGGAGGAGCGGGAGGTTGGGCGCCAGCGTGGCGTTTCGGCTTTGACCGCTCATGGCGGTTGCTTTCATGACAACGCTTGAGACGAAAAGCGACGAAGCAGCGACCATGGCGAGCCCTTTGCCCGTCGAGAGAGAGGAGAGCGAGCCTTGTAAGCGAATCTGCACTTCGTGATCAACGTAGAGGAGAGTTTGAAATGAGATGAGCGAGGATGGTAGAAGGAATTGACCCGAATTCTATTGGAGATTTAAATAGCTTTTTTTTCTTTTTTAATAAAATACCGAAATTCAAATAAGCAATGGAAAATAGCAACAGATCTTGGAAAAATTCGAAAATTCTAGAAAATATATCAAGCTCATAGAATCCAAATAAAATAGTTTTAACTATTGTTCATGTTGGAATTATTCATATTAAATTGTTTTGTTACTAAAGTCCAAGTTTAAGCTTTTGAACTAAATGCAAATAAATCCCAAATGGTGAATTTTCTCCTGATCAACTATTCAAATGATTTTTAAGGTTCTGAAAATTGGGGTGTTACAGAAATCAAATTGCAAATTTTATTTTATTTTTTATTTCGAATTCCAGTTCTTTTTTCTTGGAATTCGTATCCCAATCCAATTGATAAATTTTCTTTAATTTTATACCGAATTACAGTTATTTAGAGATTTTTACTTTGGAATACGTATTGCAATCAAATTGCTAATTTAATTTTATTCGAATTTGAGTTAATTTTTGTTGGATTTAGTATACAAATATAATTGCCAATTATTGTTTAATTTTAATTTGAATTATAATTATTGGAATTAAATATTGAAATCAAATTACTAATTTTATTTTTTATTCTGGAATTCAGTTTTTTGTTGGATTTAGTATCTGAGATCTAATTTCCTATTTTTTATTTTTATTTTTGAATTGTATTTATTTTTAATTTTAATTAGGAATTTGTATGGAAATCAAATTGGTAATTTAATTTAATTTTATTTTGAGTTTAATTTTTATTGTGCTTTACATGAACTCTTTTACTTAGAAATTAGTATAGAAATCAAATTTTTGATCTTAATTTAAATTTTATTATAAATTTTAGTTTTATTGTATTTGACATGATCTCTTTCTTTTAATATAAACCGTTATAATCTGAAGCTACCACAATTGATAGCGTAGATTTTTATCTTTTCATCTATTAGCGTGAGAATTAGTAGCTCTTGAGAATAAATGTAGTGGCTTTTTACTCCGCTTTTAATAAGATATTAGATACATGCAAAGACGCCTCAGTTACCTTTTGGGAGGCCTCGCCCATAAAATTGCCTACAGAGGCGTCCTTTGACATGAATTACGACACAAGAGTTAGAATCCGAGCTCTTCAGTGGTAGGTATCTCATCGATGGCTCGAGCCCCCACAGAAGAGACCTTAGGGTATGTACAATGGTATAGACAGTAGTTATGCAGTAATAACTATCCATGTCACTGTGAGACAAAGACATACAATGGTATAGGCGGTATTTGTCTTTTTAGTTGTCTTTATAGAACATACAATCTTTTAATATTTTTCTTGTTTCTTGTGCTATAGTCGGCTACAGGATTGTAGACAACATATTTCTCTCTCTTCATTCTCTTTCATTCAAGTCAGCAAAAATTCTACATGACAATAGTTATAAACGGCTGACATAAGCCTATTATATATGCTCTTATTCGTCTTCCACCTAAGCTGCGCAGAAAAGGTCGAAATGCACTGACTCAAATGCACCACACAACACATAGCTGGATGTCAAATACGTTTGCCAATTAATGTCGCCAATCGCGACGGTGCAAATGCGGTACACCCATGCACGCCTCTCGCCGTAGAACAGGTTACTTTCGGTTCGTTGCGCGTAGTAGGTGAATTGGAAAAGCCGTTGTTGCTGTACACAACTAGTAGTAATGTAACACGCGTCGTCGATCTATCTACGCGTTTGCATGTCGCGAATGGTGTGATTGCGCACGACTTGGAGTCTACGGCTGCCGCCGCCTTTTGCACCAAGTTTTCGAGATTTTTTATGTCATCACAACCATCATATACGTAGTTGTGAACGGAAGGATGTACTCACCAACTCGCTAGTAGTAGACCGAAATAATATATCAGAAAGAATCGAGCAATTGTTCATCCATCCTAAGCAAGAATTTTTTTTAAAATAATCTATTTTTTATTCGAAATATCAAAAATATTTCAGCGATATTTTTTTTTACAAAAATATACGTCTGTCGCCCAATGGTTGGGCGACGAGCTCCTATCGCCCAACGGTTGGGCGACTGCAAGCCTGTCGCCCAACCGTTCGGCATTTAAACTCTACAGGAGGCGGACGGTTGGCGAAATTATTACGATCGCCGCCACGGTTGAAGCGATAGGATCGATCGCCAACCGTAGAGCGATCAATGTTCGATCGCCTAACGGTGCGGCGATGGATTGCCTATATAGGCACCATGCTGTCCCAGGCGATTCGTTTAGCGAGCGTAAGCATTCGGCGATTGGAGAAAAAAGAGAGGAGAGGAGAAAAAAGAGAAGGAGAGGAGAGGAAAAGGGTAGGAAAAAATAGAAGGGGAGGAGAGGAGAAGAGAAGAAAAACTTGGATTAAGAGGAGGTAAGTTTGATTTATTTTAAGCAGTAGGTATTTAGTTAATTAAAATAGTAGGTATAAGTAGCGTTAAGTGAAAACTATAGTTAGCAAAAAAAAGTAGATTTGTTGATTTGTATGTAAGTAGAAGCGATAAAAAACTTTAGAAAATCCTCAAACACCAAGCGCATAGTAATAAGATAAAATAAATAGATCTTGCGGACATTCAACTATAGTGTTTGATAGGATACTTCAAAGGAATCGAGTTTGGTGATACTTTTGCAAACAAGCGGGAATGTAGAAATGTCCTTCCATATAGTCAAACCCTTCGGACAACTATTAAAATGGCACACAAACTTTATTCCTTCGTGTACAAGAATTGAAGCATCGTAGGGCGTTCTCGTCTGCCATGTGACTAGCCGGTCGCGATTAATCGGTGTAATGTAGTGTATTTTTGCGGCCGATGCAATGCCGTGTAATGTAGTTGATTTGTCCTAAAACTTTATTTTGTAGTATACTTTTTGGAGTGCGTAAATAGTTTATTTAGTTAAATGACTAGTATAATAACACCGTAGGAAATTGTAGTTAGAGAAAAAATAGAAAACCGAAATGTTGTTGATTTGTATGTAAGTAGTAGCGATAAAAACTTTAGTTAGAGAAAAAATAGTACGTGAGGGAGCATTATTAGTATTGTTTGTGAGATATATTGTAGTAGTGTCGGTGTGTGCGTGGCGACTATTCTTTAGTGAATAATCGTGACCGGCGCATAAGGAGGATGAATTATTTGTATAAACTAATTAGTAGAAGTAAATTAGTATGAACTAAGCGACTTAGGTAATTGGTAGAAGACCGGGATGCCACTTGTAGCATTTCGGTTGCAAGTTAAGCGTCCGAATCGGATAATGCCCGCTATGGAATAGCTCGGTTTTTAGGTTGAATCTGAATATCGTACCACCGTTCATTGCGGCCTCGCCTTAGGGAATGAATGATGTCTTGATCATCTTTGTCGTGTAGTTATCGACGATAGGCGAAGGGCCTTACAAATGTAAATTACAATGTAGCGATACTTGCATGTAGATGCGTTGCTTGGTGACTAATTGCAATGTTGGAAATATTCTGACCATACAATAAGTCATGCTGTACCCACTACATTGAAAGTGCATTACGGTGTTGGCACCGTTCGTGAAGGTCCGTCTTGGGTGTTGACTTGAGCAGTTTTCACAAGCCACTATGGTACACGGACGGCGAGAATGCACGAATCGAAGATGTGAAGCACTTGGTGACCATGACTTCTCTTTGAACCACGAGGTGTCTGTCGTCGACATACAAGGGCTTTGGAGCCGGTCTTCCACGAACATCGGTGGGAGTTGAGAAGGCGATCGCCTGCAGCGATGTGGAAGGGCTTTATAGAAGGATGTCGTGCCGTGGATATGAGTGTGTGATACTTGTGCAACCATGCCCAAAAGAAGCTGTCAGGGCCCCCCTGGGATATCATCTGGGTGTTCTTGACTGCTCGGGTGCGGCATGTTGGTGAAGAAGAGGACCGGAGGGTCTGTGTTCTGAAGAGTTCAGAGAATGTTGCTTGTGATGAGCCCGACGCGGTACATATAGGAGAGGAAGATCGGGCACCACATGGTGAGCCTCTGAGACGGTGATGAAGGAGAGCATAGGGATTACATATTGCATCAAATGGAAGCGATGACCGGATGGCCTTGGTGAAGAGGAAGCTTTACAAGAAGATGACGAGGGCGATTCGATGAGGCCGGAGCTCCCATCCGGGAATGGAGCAGTTGACGCCGAGGGTCTATGTATGCGACTGACGAGCACGAATCGCCGTGGGAGTACCATGCCACGGAGGTTCGGTTGCACTCAATGTTTCTTGATAAGACATCCTTGCGGGATGCCATTAAGGCTATGGGCTATGTCTATCAATGGACGTTTGGTCATCAAATCTAGCCAAGAAGCGAGACAAATCAAATCACGAAAGCGATCCGATTGTCCTTGGCGAGTGCAGCGCATAGACCAAGTATGAGACTCCTTTGGATTGTCTCGAAGGTGGAGCCGCTTTCGTGCATGCTCGGCGGTGTTTTGTGCGAACATCGTAACATAACGTCGACATTCATAGCTAATTTGATGTATGGAGAGATAGTGGAGAAGAAGGATATGGAGGCCAAGCACATTATGGTGGCTATTGAGAAGAAATTCAAGTACAAGATCGGCTATGGGAAGGCGTGGCGTCTGCGGCGAAGGCTATGGAAAGAGCGATTTGGATCTTTTGAGGCGGCGTCGACAACCTTCCTCGTATGCTTGAGTCTGCCGCAGGAGAGAAACCCGCACGTACATTGTTGTGAAGGACATGCCATCTAAAATTCGCGAGGTTTTTAGTAATGCATAGGGCCTTCGTAGCCTTGATCCTGCGCCGAGGCTTTTAGGCATATGCTGCCCGTGATCTCGGTTAGCGGGACTTTTTGACCGGAAATACAAGGGCAGATCCTTACGCCATAGGCGTTGCGTCGGAACAATCAAATTCGCCATTGGCCATCGCATTTGTCAAAGGTGAGAATTTCCACGGTGGTTGTGGTTCCTTCAACATCGAGGGTGGGAGTTGTTGGAGCTAAATCTTTGGTGTGTGCGTGATTCATGATCGGCACGCCGGATCTTGAAAACCATAAAAACTTCAGAAGACCGGAGGAGCCGTTCCTTGGCGGATATGACGAGTAGATGGTGTATTCGCCATTTGGGGCCAACTTCTTCAAGAAGTTCCCAAAGCAACCCTTGGTGAAGCTATTCAAGAGGTGGCTATCACGAGAACCAGCCAGCGCAAATTTGGCGCTTATAGGTCTTCTTTGGGCGAACACAAGAGAAACACGTGGACACGAGGAACCAAGGAGCGAGTCTGAACCGACCGGTCCGAGGCGGAGGACCTCGAGGAACATCGAGTGCTTCTCCCATCGGATCGAGGCCCACCATTGGACAAGTGGTCTCTGCCGCATGACACGGACGGGGCAAGGTGCGGCATAATGACCACTAACCTTGCGGAGGTGTACAAGCCCAGGTTCTTAGGGGCCTTCGTTCTCGGCCCTCGTCGCCATCGTGGAAGGTGTTACGCGCGCTGTCGGGTATTTCAGGGAGAGGCATGCAAATGCCGCGCTTCATGCCACGAACCCTCAAACACCGTGCTCGAAGATTACGGCATACATGCGGTCGAAGACACGAAGGGCGATCGCACCACGGTGTACATGATGGGCAATATGGAGCATCGTTTGACGTGCTCTTGCGGATAGAGCCGGTTTGGGGCGGCTCGTTCTCTTGTCACCCACGAGGTATGCCTTGGAGATCATGTCAACGAGCCTAGGTATGCGTGCAACAAAGCAAGCTCTTACACAAGCCATGCTCTCATGTGCTCGCCGCATGCGGGCTGTCGCGTATGGACCCTTTGAACTTTGTGTCAAGTATTTCTTGAAGGAGAGGGTGGTGCGGCGTGGTGGCGAGCTTAGGGGCTTCGGGGTTGTGGGTAATTTCGCCACCTTGGATATTGCAAATAGGATCTGGATTCCGGATATTGACATGCTGAAGGGCAGCAAGGGTCGTCGGCAGAGTCGTCGTATTACCAATGATATGGACGAAGCACAAGCAGGGGCGTTGGGTAGACGCTGCGGGAACTGCGGCCAGGAGGGGCACACAGCCAGACGATGCAAGGCACCAGCTGAGGAGTAGGCACTGCTATGGTTTGCGTTAGCACTTCTTCCGGTGTGCAAAGTGGGACCGAAATGGCAAATCAGTGTACATTGTCATTTGTACTTTGTATTGTTTATGTAGCTGTTCTGGTACTACCCAATTTTCATTTGATGTACGTAATGCCGTAAGACATGTATCGTATGTTGCACGTAATGTTTATTTAAGTGTTGTACTCTTGTACTCTTTTGATTTTGTTTGTTTGCAAGTTAAATTTACTCATTCGTTACACTCGATGTTTTATTTCCGCGTATTTGCTAACTTAAAGTTGTTTTGCGGTATGGCTCACGGATCTGACCGGAGTTTTGGCCTCTGGAGGAGCGCGATCGACCGAAAGTACATCGTCGTCGCGTCGTGTCCCTCATCCTCTGAAATTGCCGCCTTGGCGATTGTGTTGGGGGTGATCCGCCGCGGACACCTCGGGTGGCTGGAGGCTAGACCCACGCCGGGCGAGCGAGTTAGTATCGTCCACACTATCTTCTCATGAACCGTACCTTCGTTCGACCTTTTGTTCCTTCGCAGTTGAGTCTTCTTTGGTCTACTACCTATCGCCGGATGGTGCAGCCCTGAGACGAGGCGAGCCGGCACCACCCCCGATCGGCGGCAGCGGAGACGTCCATCTTGGGCAGGCGATCCACGACGCTTCCGTTCGACGCTCCTGGCGACAGCTCTTGTGGACCGGTGGCGACGAGACTCACACTTTCCATCTCCCATTCGGAGATGGCCCCTACCCCGGGGCGTCTCACGCTTCTTGGCCTCCCTATCGCGGGAGGTGCCGCCTTCCCACAGAGCCTCCGGACAAGCTGGCGCGAGGACCTTCGCCGAGTTTGAGGAGTCCTCCCACTGTGTTGGCGGCGGGTACTCGTCATTCCGGAGGCACGCCTGCACGCGCCCCTTGCGGTGGTTGTCGCGATTCGGTGCGTGTTCCACACCGTGTGCTCGTTAGTAGTGTCGCTGTCCTTTACGTAAAGGGTCTTACTATATTTTTCGTTGTGCCGCAGTCGGCGGATGGACCCTCACGCGACGACCAACAGTGTCACGCCACCGGGCGTACTTGTTGTGGTTTGTTTGGTTGGAGTCTTTGTTCACAGCGATCCGCAGCGACACCGTCGGCGCAAAAGGCTCATCACAGTCGCCAGAACCATCGCCGACGGGGAGGCCCCGAGATCAGTGGGGTTGGTTGTACTTGCGCCACCTATCGCGGCTTGTGCGTCGTGTCTCGAGTCGAACCGAACTCCATCCTCACGGGTGTCCTCTCCTCTGCGGTTGTGGTCGTTTGGCGCTTTAGCCTCGGGCGGCCTGATGAGCAACGATGCACCGTCTGGGGCCGGAGATGTACAACGAGACGAGGTGGACCGCCGACGATGGGCTCTCTCGGTGCGGCGGCGACGCGTACTCTTTCCGTGACTAATTTTTCATATTACCGTCGTCCTACCTAATATCTTTGTGTTCGTTGCGAGTGCAGTTCACGCACATCACGGTGACACGGCGCGTCTGAGCCGTTCGTGGAGCGATTCGACCGCCTCCGGCGGGCGGCGTTATTGGGAGCCATACTCGCCTCGGGAGTTACTTTCGCGCTCCCCAAGCTTTATCCTCGTTGTGCTTGCGAGACCGAGAGTATTAGGCGACCGCGCAGTGCTTGTCTTCGACGTCTTCGTGGAGGACTACGGGCGCATCGTGTGATCGCCCGATTCGCCTACGCCAGCGGAGTTCGATACATTCGATTAAGCGTGCAAAAGATGCGAAACGTGCACTTTCGTGAGTGTCGGCATCGTAAGTTGTTTTGTTGTCTCTCTTACACGACTACTAACTACATATTCGTCTTGCGGCTTCATGGGAAGGAGTCCGCGCACGAATGGCGGGGAGTAGGATGGGCCCGTGGGTAGCGCGATGGGAGGGCGCACTACGAGACCGTGTGCGGAGGATATCCCTACGACCACACGAGCTATGACGAGTATATTCGCCGATGCGCTCGCGGACACGTATCGAGCTCGTGCTTCGCTGCAGCGAGCCCGCACCACGTGTCCGGCACCGGCAAACCGACACGCACTTCGTGCATTTAGCGCGGGGCGTGCAACGTGGTGCGTTACGTGCAACTCGAAAATTTCGCTTATGTTATCCGCCATTACGTTTTCACCGTGTCTTCTTTTCGATGTGGCGGGCATGGTTCTTGAGCTTGCGGAGTCGCGATTCTGGCCGCAGAGGTTCACGGAGGTGTGGAGGGCACACGCGACGACACGGCCCCGTGTTTTCCGTCGTTTTCGACAAAGAAGGCGGGCGTATTTTCGGCTTTGTCGTGCACCGAACTCCGGAGGTTGGCACGCTCGGCTGGTCCACACTCCGTCCGTCCACCGTCAGCCCAAAGAAGAAGCGGCGGGAGGGTCGGCCAGACCACGTCCGACATCGAGCGCCGACGGTAGCTCGGCGAGACCACCTCCGACACTAACGCGCCGACGGCCGGGTCGGCTCGGCACCACCTCCGACACTACGCGCGCCTGACCGAAGCTAGCTCGAGCGAAACACGTCCGACACCGGCAGCGTCGCACTACGTTGTGCCACCTTTCCGTGTGGAGAGCCTTGTACACGCCATGGCGCTAGCCGAGGGTACGTCACGCTCTCTCTGGTCGGCCGCGCTTCGTGTTTTTATTAACTAACAATATTTTCTTTGTGCGGTACATTGCCCTATGACGGCGTGGGCGCCGCATCACGTGGGCGCGGGGACGTGGGCGAGCCGGGCGAGGACGCGCAGACTTTTGGTGGATGAGGACCGGCGCCCACACCTCAGCCCACACCCGCCGAGGTTACTGTCGGCTCCACAGCTTGTTTGCGCCAAAGACCCACACACCAGTGTTGTCCACCCTTTGCCGCATCTCGGTCCTCGTCGGATCGAGGGCTCGAGACCGTCTTACCCTATCGGGGCGAGGCCCCGACACCCGCCAAGCAGAGGAAGGCGCCAAAGCGAGCCCGTGAGGAGGACGCGAGGTGGATAGGCGGTGACGACGCGGGAGGGGATGCGGGGGGTGCGGTTGGGGGGCTAGTAGGGGCCGTGCGACTGCACTGGCTGCACATTTGTTCTTTATGTGATACTTTAATTTTGCACTTAATATATGATGCCTGCATTACTTTTGCGTTCTTGTGTATACTCTTTCATATAATGCATGTTTGTTCAATGCATATCAACGCCTATAGCTTAATGCACACGACTACTCGATGCAAAAGCCAACTCGATAAATGGCAACTGCAATGACGCGTCCACCATTCACTTACATACGTTACGAGATTGAACGTAATTGCGACACATCGATACAACATGTCAACTCGATAAAAGGCAACCGCAATAACGCGTTCACCATTTAGTTACATGCTTCATGAGATTCAACATAAGTGCATACGGAAGGGGACACTTGCGACGTACGAGCTTCTCGCCTCCCTAATTGTAGAAGGTGCCTCGCAACCCACATAGAGTGTTCTCCGGTTAGGCGCCTCGGGCGTGGTATTTGTCGTTGTAGTGGCACGCACATATGCAACTAGGGTTGGCACAAAGACATGCGGATCATAGGAACTTCCTATGTTCACGACCTCCTCATTGCCCCTCTTCTTGCTGCATCTATTGGCGAGGTCGTCATTTTGCTCGTTCGGATCGTCAATTTGTGCCTCCAAATGAAAGATTCGGTTCCACAATACATCCAGTACCGCTGTAGTCGTTCATGGGGAGGATCGATCCAATGAGTGAAGTTACATTTCGCCATCTGCTACAAGGGGCGGTTAGTATGGGCGATGTATTACGATAACATAAACAAAACTACTTACCCCGAGTATGGGCATCGGAAGAAACGCCGTCCACCATCGAAAGGGCCGTCTATGGCTCGCGCGATAGCGTCCTCCCGTGTCGCATTTCGCCACTTAGGTTGAACACGCTTATTCGGCATCAGCCGTGGTTAGGGCCAAGTCCTCCATCCTTCGGGAGAAGGTCCCGCCGGTGAACCCGGTTGGGCGGTCCTGGCGTCTGCCATCGTATATTCTTGTAAAAACGGAGAAGGTTCTTCCTTCTACGGTTTGAAGAATCGAGTGGTCGTAATTGGAGCGTGAGGCATGCATTTTATAGGCCCATGAGAGACTAACAAAGCGGGGCAGCTTTGTGCGATGATAAGACCAAAGGAGACATCTTTCTCAATGACAAGACCACACAGGCGCTTTGCAAACTCGAAAGACCACAGGCGACTTTGCGCGGCGATAAGACCGAAGGAGACGGCTTTCTTGATGACAAGACTACGGGCCACTTTGCGCGATGATAAGACCGAAGGAGACGGCTTTGCACAAATGACAAGACTACGGGCCAGCTTTGCGCGGAGAAGACCACACTGCGACTTTGGGCGATGATAAGACCAAACGAGACACGACTTTTGCGCATGGAGGTTTAGGTTTAGGGTTAGGCTTTTCAGATCGACTTGACAACCGACCACCTCGCCCGACTTTTAAGACCGAAAAGACAAGACTCAGTAAAGAAAGGCGTGAAAACACTCTGTCTCGCCACTTTTCGGACCGATAAGATGAGAACTCCGCAAAGCAAGCCATGACTTCTCCTTTGCAAAGTAAGGCGTGACAACACTATGCCTCGCCACTTTTTCGGACCGACTTGACAACACTCTACCTCCCTCGGCTTTTGAAATTAAAAACAAGACTCTCTACTCGCATGAAATTAACCACACCATGCCAACCATGGAGCTTATAAAGAGGGTTGAACCAAACCCAACTCTCCACAACACTACACAACACATACCCGGCTATGGACTCTTGACAAACTTCTACGCGAGGTTGTTGAAGAAGCAAAAATAGCTCAAGCGAAGAGGAACAGCTACAATACCCAGATAAATCAATGAAAGATGCTCCAAGTACCACCACGTTTTCGATCCCACGGTGTGTGTGTGGCGAACCGCGAGATCATTGATCCACACACCGCACACGACGCAGGCGTACTACACATGCGGGCATCACCTCGTAAGTGTTTCTTTTGCGCGTATCGATTTTCCTCTCCCAACGTTCAATTCCTTAAATTTTTAACTTCATCCCCACGTAATGGCAGCCCGAGATGCGCTGCCACTTCTTCCAGTGGATCGACGGCCCGGAGATGTACGACAGGGCATTCATCGGCGATACATCTTTGAACTACTCGGTGCGGGCGAGAACTTGGCGGTGGAAACCTTACGTCTCGGACCTGTTGAGGAGGCACCGGCGAGCCCAAGACTCGCCCGGCGTAATCCATATCGATGACGTCGATTATGAAGAGTTTACATTCTTATTACGTAAGGTTTCCTGTGCGGTGCACTTACATCCGTCATACAATCGCGGGACATGGACAACCGACATACCGGCCCGACGTGCACGATCCGCGACAAAGGCAAGAAAAAGGCTCATGCGGTTGACCGGCGCCACAACGTATCCGATCGCCGGGCGTAATCCGTATGGACGGCGTGAATTACGAAGAATTAACATCATTCTTACGATTTTCACTATACGGTGCCCTTACATCACGGAATCGCGGGACATGGGCGACTTGACATACCGGCCCGACGTGGGCGATCCGCGACAAGGGCAAGGGAAAGGCTCATGCGGCTAAGCGGCGCCCACACAGATCCGATCGCCGGGCGTAATCCGCGTTGGCGACATGAGTTATGAAGAATGTAAATCCTCCTTACAATTTTAAATATCGGTGTACTTAAATGAAGGAATCGCGGGATATGGGCGACTTGATATACCGGCCGACGTGGATACTCCCGCGACAAGGGAAGGGAAGGCGGCGAGGAGTTCAACGCCGAAATTTGCTAAGGAAGGAAAATGGCCCCGGTCCACGCAGAGGTCGGTCATTACGTAGTAGTCCTCGTCCTACCCCATGTTTTTACTATCCCTAAAGGCATGTATACTTACATGGTCCGGATACTTGTGTTACAATGTACCGTAGTAGTAGCGAGGATGACTAAAGCAATTAGCGAACCATCATGCCATGTGACTCGTGTAGCGATGCTTCGTCTGTGGACTCTAATGTAGTTACGGTTAGGAGACCCATCAAAGCAAGACTATATTGCAAGTATGCCTCTTCTAGTGGAATCCCGAAAAGAACCATTCGCACCGACATTGAATCCTCCATGTTTTAGGCCATCTTCATAATCACAATGGCGTTCTCGGCCCCTTCACTCATATTCGTATAAGCTTCATAAACTACGACATCGACTACGTGCCTACATACGCATATATCGTTCGAGACGACTTCATCGTGATATCACTTACCTTTGTACTTACATATCATTCTTGTCTCAATCGTCCTCACAAAATTCAATGAAATTTACCGACTACAACAATATACAACGATCACAAAATGTTATTGCGAGTCGACAAATTTCGTACCCATGATATTCTCTGAAAATAACAAGCAGAGCAACCAACATCGTGACAACACTATTATTTTCAAAATAAATAACATGATATAATCAGATTTGCTAAATTTAATTAACCTACAAAATGTAATATTCATTACAACTCAATTAAACAATAATTAAAAGGCAAAAGGATGTGGGACCTCCTATCGCCATAGGGTTGGGCGTGGTTCTCGTCGCCATAGCGTTCAAGCGACTAGTTCTGTCGCCCGGCTATTAGGCGATCGCAGGCGAAATCTTGCGAGGTCAGACAGCGGTTTGATGCCCAACGCTATGGCGACAGAACCACGCCCAACCCTATGGCGATAGAGGAAATCGCCCAACCATTGGGCGATAGACGTATATTTTTGTAAAAAAAAATATCACTGGAATATTTTTGATATTTTGAATAAAAAATAGATTATTTTTTTAAAAAATTCTCCTAAGCAATAAGCATTAACTACTACCCAGGTCACTGATGGTATTCGTTTCAATGATGAAATACTAGCATGAGGGAAATGTTAACAAGAACTCTAGATAACAAGTCCAAGCACTGTTAGGACATGTACAATACGAAATGCTTATTTAGAAGTGCTTAAAGAAAGAGAATATAGTTACATCATTAAATACCTATGTAAAAGTCATTTCCTCCAATGCAAGCATCTCTTTTGTATGTGCTTAGATGATTGTATTATCTATTAATTATATATAGCTATATACATAAGCACAGGTGTCTAATCAAACATCGATGCTATAAAATAAGCACATTATCTGTCATATGTGGCAAGAAAAAACAGTTTTTCTTTACTACACATTTCTAAACACCTGTATTGTACATGCTCTTAAGATAACAAATCCAGAGTCAGTTGGATTCACCGGTAAAAGCGTCTGGCAGCATGGGCAAAGCGGTGAAATGCAGACTTCGAGTTAGCATTTGACAAATGAATCGCGTTAAAAGCAGAACATATAGGATGGTAAAACTGCAAATCCTACTCGGATGACATTGTGTGTCTTCTACAAAATGCAAATCATAGTTCACTGAATGTGAGTATCACGACATATTTCATCCAGAAAAGCAAACGCCAAACACACATCAACTTGGAAGAAGCCCATGTTTTAACCTTCAACTATGATCTGAATCCGAATTTCAACCTCTAACTCTAAAATTGTTCACTTTTCACCCTCAAACTCTTAAAACCGGTGCAAAACACCCCCTTAACCTAAACCACAATGGTATTGGTTGATGTGACGCTGTTGTGGACGTTATTTTGATGAGTGTATGCTAATTAAGGTGGCACCCATGTTAGCAATATATATCTTGAATCAACAAATATAACAACTTAAAGGATAGGCCCCGCATGTAAGAGATAGGGAGAGAGAAGACATCTTCTTCCATCTGTGGAGAGGGACCACGGAAACCATGACAATGTTTCAAGTGAGGTGGTGGCCGGTGGCAAGGGAGAGGTGCCAAGACATGGGAAATAGGTAAAACGGATGCGCATGATGCGAGGAATCTCATGGCCATGGAGGTTTATCGAGAGGGGCGCCAGTGGCAACGGGCGGCAACGACGATGACGGGTGAACGTGGCCATGGTGGCTACAAGGATGGGAAGACGAAATAAGTGTGTCAAAATGTAGAGGAGGGGTAATATATCAACAGCATGAAAATCCTTTTCTGGAATATTAGAGGATTGGGAAGAGCTGCCAGAAGAAGACAATTGAGGGAGATTGTCTTTTATGAAAAGGTGAATGTGGTTGGTATTCAAGAAACTATTAAAAAAGATTTCTCTCAGAAAGAACTCAGAAGTCTTGTGGGGGACTCTCATTTCAGTTAGAACTGGTTGCCTGCTGTAGGGCATTCTGGGGGTATTCTTATGGGTGTGAAGCAAGATTTCTTGGAAGTTGAAGACTGTGACACTGGAAAGCACTATTTGAGTATGGTTATCAAAGATAAACATTACAATTTCAGATGGGAACTGATTGTTGTCTATGGACCTGCTCATCATGGTTTGGCTCCCAGTTTTCTGGAAGAACTTAATCAGAAGTGCAAACAGACTAATTTGCCCAAAGTTTTAGGGGGTGACTTCAACTTAATCAGGAAAGCAGAGGATAAGAATTCAAGTAATTTGAATTTTCCCCTTATACATATTTTCAATGACTTCATTACTGAAAACAAGTTAATTGAAATCAAAGGGGGGGGACCAGGTATACGTGGACAAACAAGCAGAGTTGTCCAATTTTGGTCAACCTGGACAGGGTGCTGGTTACAACTGATTGGGAATCTAAGTTCCCTTTGTGTAGTGTGAAAAGTCTGATCAGGGTGGGCTCTGACCATACTCCCATTGTCCTTAATTCTGGGGATGAAAAAAGCTTTACGAAAGGTAGATTTTACTTTGAAAAGAAATGGTTCTGCCAGGATAATTTCAGAGAAGTGATTAAGAAGAAGTGGGATGAGATAAATTCCAAAGCTCCTGAAAGCATTTACTCTTTGGACAGATGGAATAGTTGTATTGTGTCTCTGCGCAGTTTTTTTAAGAGGGTGGGGTGCGAATGCGAATGGAGATTACAAGAGGTTGAAGAAAAATGTGGAAACCCAAATTAAAAGGTTGGATAGTTTGGGTGAGATGAGAGACCTTAGTGCTGAAGAATGGAATTTTAGATACAAACTGGAGGGTGAGTTAGAACAAGTTTTTGAGGTTGAAGAGAAACATTGGAACCAAAGAGGGGGTGTGAATTGGTTACTGCAAGGAGATGCTAACACTTCTTTTTTTTTCATAAATGTGCTAATGGGAGGAGAAGGAAAATTTTCATTTTTAGTTTGGACAACGATGGGGTTGTCTTACAAGACTCAGATAGCATCAAAGAGCACATCTATGATTTCTATAAGCTGTTGTTTGGTTCTGAAGATGTTCAGGGGGTTTCTCTATCTCATGAAATTTGGAGCAGGACTCACAGAATTGTAGCAACAGAGAATGAATTTTTGATCCAAGATTGCAGTGAAGAAGAAGTTTGGAAAGCTATCAAAGATTTGCCCTCCAATTCTGCTCCTGGACCCGACGGTTTCCCTAATGAATTCTATAAAGAATCTTTGGGACTTTGTTAAAACTCGGTTTCTACACTTGATTAATGATTTCTTTCAAGGAAACCTTGATCCAAGAGACTCAATTATGGGGTTATTACTCTCATTCCCAAGTTCTGAGGCCAATACCATTAAGCAGCTCGAGGCCAATTTATCTCATTGAATGTAAGTTTTAAAATAGTGACAAAGATTATGGCTAATAGATTGGGTAGGGTTGTGGATGGTCTCAGATTAATGACCCTAATCTGCTTTTATCAAGAATGTAAATATTTTAGATGGGGTGGTAGCTCTACATGAGATTTTACACGTCGGACTATCCAAAACTAAAGGGGTGATCTTGAAAATTGACTTTGAGAAGGCTTATGATAAAATCCACTGGGGATTTCTGGAAGATGTTATGGTAAGGAAAGGGTTTTCTGATACTTGGATTAAAATGGTTATGAGTTCCGTCAGAGGTGGGAAAGTTAGCATCAACATTAACGAGGAGATGGGGCCTTTTTTCAAAACCTATAGAGGTCTTAGACAAGGTGATCCCCTGTCCCCCCTACTCTTTAATTTGGCTGCTGATGCCCTTGCAGCGATCATTGAGAATGCGCAGGAAAAAGGTTTGATCAAAGGGGTGGTTTCCCATCTTATCCCGGGGGGGGGGTCCCTATTCTTCAATATGCGGATGATACTATAATTATGATTGAGTGTGAGAAGGGTTATTTGACTAACCTGAAATTTCTCCTCTATTGCTTTGAATGGATGTCTGGTCTCAAGATTAATTATCACTGCTATGGGGTGTGATGATGAAGAAGCCTCTTTTGTGGCAGGGGTGTTTGATTGCAACTTGGCTAACTTCCCTCTCAAGTATCTGGGCATCTTGATTGGTGATCGTCATGTGGGGGACAAAGCGGCTGAAAGTGTGATTTGCAAAATGGAGAAAAGGCTGGACAATTGGAAGAATAATCTTCTTTCTTCAGGGGGAAGGCTTGTGATGGTTAACAAACCGCCGAGTAGCCACCGATCTACACAATGGGCTTTTATTGGTTTAGTGAGATGAGTCACAACAAGATGGATGCTATAAGATCCAGGTTTTATCGGAGAGGTCCTACTGATAGATTCAAGTATCACATGGTTAAATGGGGAGCAATCTGCAGACCAAAGGACTATGGAGGTTTAGGGGTGATCAATACTAGAATTATGAATATTTGTCTTCTGGTTAAGTGGATTTGGAGAATTTACAGGGGTGAAAAAGAGCTATGGTTCAGAATCATTAAAGCTAAATATTTCCCTGGGGGCTGTTTCAAAGATGCAAATCCTGTGAATAGCTCACAGTTCTGGAAAAGTTTACAGAAGGTAAAACATGTTTTTAACAGGGGAGTCTCTTTTGAGGTTGGTAATGGGTGTAACACCTCTTTTTGGACAGATATTTGGATAGGGGATTGTCCTTTAAAAATTCAGTTTGATAAGTTGTTTAATATTTGCCAGCTTCCTGATGTCAGAGTGGTTGACTGTTACTCAGGCCAAAGTTGGGCAATTCATTTCATCAGAACTTTTGGCGAAGAGGAAATGAGACAATGGATCCTTCGAAGGATTATATTACGAGCACCAATCGAGCGATGGCCTAGGACCTTTGTTTCTTGGTGTTTTGAAAAATATGGGCTGTTTACAGTCAGATCTATATATAAGCAGTTGGTTTTTGGTGGTGTTATCTGTACCAGATCACAGAAGCTATGGAAGAGTAAAATTCCCCTTAAGGTGAAAATTTTCTTATGGCAATGCTATCTGAACAGAGCACCTTCTGCGGATCAACTCAAGAAAAGAGGGTGGAAAGGAAAGGAGACCTGTGTGTTGTGTGGTGAAAAAGAAACTATTGATCATATTTTGTTTTCTTGCATACTTGCTAACTTTGTTTGGACTTGTGTGAAGGAAGCTTGTAACTAGAATAGAACTCCTACTTCTCTAGATGACTTCCATCTCAACTGGCTTGAAGGGGGGATAGCTAATCACTATAATGCTATGTTGTTTAGTTTTGCAGCTTTCGCCTGGACTATTTGGAAATGTAGTAACAATATAGCAATTGAGGGAGGTTTTCCTAGGAACCCTATGGTTGTGATTTTCAAAATTATATGTTGTTTGCAGCATTGGAGGATATTAACCAAAAGGGTGGATAGAGACATTTTGGACTGCTTTTTGAAAGAGTTTGAAGATGGAGAACTTGATGCAGAATACTTGGTGGTTGATGACTTTTGATGTTAGTCGTTGGGACTTTTGGCTTTTCAAGGCAAGAAGATGGACTGCCTCGTGGCGTCTTCCTAAGCATGGATGTTGATCTTTGTAATAAGCATGTTCGAATGTTGTTTTAGTATAAAACTTAGCTTTCTCTGAACTTGCTGCTGGCGATGTCGGTTTAATAGCTGTTTTTAGGCCTCTGGTATTGCTGTTCTCAGCTGTGTTTGTCCTCGTTTACTGGGGCTCCCAGTTTTTGTTAGAATGCTGATGGAGCCGGTTTAGTCTGCTTTGGCTGTTTCTGCTGTGCTGAACTATCTTAACTGGAGTTCTCAGTTTGGTTCTTTGATGTAAGTCCAGTTTATATGCTTTCAATTAAAAGCAGGGTATCCCCCTTTCAAAAAAAAATATAGAGGAAGGTGAGGGAAGGCTCGGCTGTGAGTGAATCGGATAGAGGCTTACAAAGGACGGGGAACATGGAACAAAGGTGTCGGAGAAAAAGTTTCGATTCGACACATTTCAAGAATGAGAGTTAAATTTACTCGGGAAGATGGATGAACAAGGGCTGGAAGTCTGGAACACATTCTGACGCGAGAAGATTAATGAAAACCCGACCAGGGTGACGGGAACGCGGCGGCGGCCGACGTTGGCGTTACGAACAGAGGAAGGCAGGGAAGCTGCAGATTTCGGTGGCGACACGTGCTCGGGGCATGCGCACCGACGCTAGCGAGATCAGCCCAGCTCTCGCCGGTGACAGGATGTGGGAGATGCAGTAGGGACCCAGGATCCGCCATCTTGTTCAACCTCTCGTTCTGCTCCAAGATGTAGCAGTTCTGCAACACGAGCTCATAGTTAACCTTCTCCATGGTCTCCTCTTAATTTTTCACAGAATACAACACATATACTAAATTTGCCGCATCTGCCACAGTGAGCCGAGCGCATGCTCTCCGCCGCTGGTGCCGCCTTGTCGGGCTCGCCGTCTTCTCGGCCGGGGCCGTCAGCGTTGCAGTCGCCCACGGTGGCTGCGGACTAGGAGCTTGGGGTGGCCGAGTGTGTGCTCTGTGCCGCCGGCGCCACCATGTCGGGCTCCACCGTGAGCATGATTTGAAGCAGGGGACGTCAACATTGCCATGGATGTATAAGTACATGTCATGTCAGCAAACACATGTACACGTAGATTACACGTCATCGAAAACCATTGTGATTTAGGCTTAGGGTTATGTTTAAGACGGTTTGAGAGTTTGAGATCGTAAAGTTAGTCGACGGTTTAAAAGTTCACAAAATCCAACCTACACCGAAATTGAAGGTTAAAATATAGACTTTTTTTCTGTCCTACCTACCAAACAGATCTAGCCAGCGGGGCACACACTCTACAGAAGACAAGCGCATGAAAAAGACAGATCTACTAATATGATTAAACAAGGATGGAATAATACAACGATGAAAATATAGATAAATCTCAATGGTACAGTACAAGGGAAGAGAGAGGAGCAGGAAGAAAGAATCCGAGGTGATCAATCATCAAACGTGGGTGGAACTACACAGGAGGCCAGCCTGGCCGCCGGGGACGGAGAGGCCCGTAAAAAATAGACAAGAATACAGCACAAAAACGGGTGGCACGCACGGGCGCAACGCACGGCCAGCGAATCAGCTCGTCCGAAAGGTACGGTGCAGCGGCTGCATAATTGTGTCGTGTCGTGGCGCGCCTCGACGGGCTGGGCTGGCTGCGCTCACGTACGCGCGAGCGCACCGGCCGGTTGCGCCTAGGCGAGCAGGGCGACGAGGCCCAGCGCCACCGCGCACGCCGACATGATGCTCCCTGCCATCGTCTGCATGGTCCTTCCTGCCGCGCTCTGAGAATCACCACAAACGAGGCATTGGCTAATCAGCAACGTACCGAGTAGCAAAGTAGTACTAAAAAAAGTCTACTCCTACTGTCCTACAGTGCTAGTATAAGTCACATGATTTGTCCTCAAGGTCCTCAGCAAATTGTAAATGTTTACTGAGCACATGTGTCCTACAATTAAGTGTCGATTGTTTAGCTAGTGGTTACCGGTAGTAGTGCGGTAGAGGATTCCAGAATGCACACTCGTACATGACGAGCCGGTTTAGAGCCAGCTAATACTAGTGGTACCAGAGACCAAACTTACAAATGTTGCATTAACTACTATATCCCTGTGTAACGGCAGGAAGCACATGCGTGCCTGGCCAACATGTCGGGGCGGGGGCAAATGGATCTGCTCTATTCACACCCTCGCAGGTTAGGTGGTGCTTTGAAAAAACTATGGTCCACCAATTAATGAGCACGCCACTTAGATTAACTGCACTGTCAACCCTAGTTTGTAAGACTACGAGCATTGTTACTTGTTTTTACACTCGGTGCAGTGGTGGTAACAACAACGACGGTAATGCTTGCTTAACGTGAAGGCTAGAATTTATCGCTGCGTCCAACTAGCAGTTGTGCCGTCGGTTTGTGAGATAGTAGAGCAGTTGTGAAATTTAGACGGACATTGTTGGTTCATATGACGTATAGAACTGCAGAGAGTAACGTACCGCGGTGTCAGCGGCTGCGGAGTCGCCGGCGGGTCCGGGGGCGTCGGCGGTGGATGCCGCGGGGGCCTTGGCCTTGGCCTTGGAGGACTTGGGGGACTCGGCGACGGGGGCGGGGGCCGGGGCCTTGGAGCCCTTCTTCTTCTTCTTGGAGGACGTGGCGGGCTTCTTCTTCTTCTTGGCCGGCGCGGGCGCGGGGGCCTCGGTGGGCTTGGTGGGGGCGGCGGCAGGTGTCTCTGGGACGGGAGCAGGAGGAGCGGCTACAGGTGCCTCGGCCGGGGAGGGGAGGCGGGAGGCGGGTGGCCTTGGCCTTGGCCTTGGGCGCCGGCGCGGGGGCCTTGGTGGACTTGGGCGGCGCCGCGGCGGGAGCCTTGGCCGGTGGCGGGTGGTGGTGGGCGCGGCGGCGGGGGCCGGGGTGGCGGGGGTGGTGGAAGGCGCGGCGGCCGGAGGGTGGTATCGGAGGGCGGGGCCGGGGTGGCGGTCGGGGTGGCGGCAGGGGCGGGCGTCTTCTTGGAGGAGGCCGGCGGCGTGGTGGCCGGAGCCGCGGCCGGGGCCGAGGACTTCTGCGCGACGGCAGAGTGCGCCGCGAGGAGGCAGAGCAGCGCGAGGCAGAGAGCGCCGGCGCGCGCCATTGCTGTTGTGTGTGCTGTGCTGTGCGTGCGCGCGCGAGGCGGAGGCTGTGCTCTGTGGTAATGGTGGGAGTGGTAGGAGGGGGCGTGGAGAGCGATAAATAGCGCAGGAAGGGGGAGAGAGAAGCGAAGCGGCGGGAGATGCCGCGGCACAACTGGCAGTGGGCCAGCGGGGCCATGTGGGGGTCGGTGACGCCAGTTGGTGGGATGGGAGGGACGCGTTCACGGTGGGGCAGCGCTGAGTTGTGCTGTCCAGCGCAGGACTCTGCGGAGCCGTTGGGGGCTTGGGGCAGTACGCTCGGAGCCGCAGATATACGACGGCCCAGAGAGAGAGGCGAAGAGATTGGGCTCGTCGGCCTTTGTGGGAGACGTGTAAACGAGGAGATTTTACAGCTTTACTGGTGGAAGAATGCTGTAGGCAGGCAACCCAACAGGACGTGTTGGGCTGGGCCTAACTTTTCGTCTAGAATTTCATTTTTGGAGATGTATATAAAATGGGCTAGCCTGAGATCATTAGCAGGCCATGGGTTATATCAATTCCTTTGGTTTGCAGTGTAGCAAGTCGTCGGGAGTTGACACCTACGAGGAAATTAAAATTCAAGAGCCAAATGTTATCAGGCAGTACCAGTACTGTGTATCCCCTGTGCTTGTCCTATCTTTACTGAAACACATTAGCGCATGAGCTTGTCAGGACTCTGGACAACACTGTGCTGATCGGGCATGTCGCACGGATGGACCGTCAGAAAACTTCGTCGTGAAATTTAGCCTGGTACAGTGGTACTGCCCTGGTCTGAGAATTGAAATATCTCACGGATGGACCGTCAGAAAACTGCACTTAGGAAGAAAAACAATGGCATCTGGCCAAACTAAAATTTACTTTTTAAAAAAAGGTCAAAAGCAAGACGATGGGACAGCAACAAATGTAGCAGATAATACGAACACTTGCAGTTGCAGGATATACAGCTTCACAGGGCATGCTAAAACTAAATGCGCTGCCCAAAGACTGAAGGGTATTGTGCACTTTTCAGTCTTGAGCTTATGAATCTATGCCGAAAAATGTACCATGGGTTCTACGAGCTTGACATCAAAAGCTGACAGACAGTGCTAGCAGTTCCTATAAAAAAGTGAAACATATTTGAACATGTCCTGAAATTTCAGCATTGGCACCCATGCATGACTGTTTTCATTAGCAGACATCCTACCTGAAGAAGCTTTATTAGAAAGGCTAAAGCCAAGCACTAAAATTTGTGTGCCTTGTACTAAAGCAGCTTTAGATCAAGATATGCCCGTCCTGAAATCCGGCTTTGTTCTAATAAAATCAAACTGAAAAGAACAGAAGATGAACGGGTTGTTTCTAATCAACTGAAGCTTCTGCTGCCTTTTATGTTTCAAAGATGGCATGGCATGCCTCCTGCAGAACAGACATTGGCCAACTTGTGAAGCAACGTCTTCAGATCTACGAGGTTTAGATTCCATCCATCCGAGGGGCTCGGTGCAAAAGAAGCAAATTTATGCAGATACTATTTGATTTCACAAGGGAAAATGTGTGATCTTGCTCCTTGGCAAGACTATGGGGTGTTTGGGATAACTTCAACTTCCGGCTTTCGCCGGAAGCCGTCCCAAACAACCGGCTTTTCACAGCAGCTTTTGTTGGAAGTGGTTTCGTGCTACAACGCACGGAAGCTGAAAGCCGCTCGCAGGCGCTTCCACGGCTTCGCACAGTCTCCTTTCCCAAATTACCCCGAGGTTACCCCCACCCCCACCTCAAGACGGCCGCTCCTCCCTCCTCTCTCGGCCGACGAGCAAAGCGGCATGAGCCAGAATTTAACAATGAGGGTGCACACTTTAAGATTGAAAAAAAAATCTTATACGACACATATGTAATTTCACAAGTCCAACACAACTACACAAAAGAGTTCGAAATTAGTTAACAATGCAATACAAATAGTTTAAATAAAATCTTGCATGAATAAAAGAGTCCTATATAGCTAATGGAAATCACAATACCATATGACACGATCTGATTCTTTGGAAGCACTTGATTATATCATCATCACTAACCTTCGAGGAGATATCTCGCTCTATAAAGGTGACTAAACAACCATTCAATACTTAATCGCCCATACTATTTCTCAACTTGTTCTTCACAAGATTTATCCCCGAAAATACTCTTTCAATGCTTATCGTTGCCACCGGTAGGAGTAATACCAATTTGAGAAGCAAGCACATCAATTTGTAAATGTCATGCTTTTTTGTTTCAATAAGCTTAGTAGAAAGCCCACCGAGATTCTTTAGATCCTTAAATCTATCATCGCTTCGCATATCATCAATGAAGTAATCAAGTTGGGAAGAAAGTCTCATTAAATCCGTGCTTGAAAAATCATTGGGATAAAAGTTGCCAAGCCTAAGCACTTTGTCTCTATCATAAGAAGCAAATGAATTCAGAGAATTTAAAGAGGACATACAAACAAGCAACTCCATATTAACCTTGTCAAACCGATTGTCAAGCTCTTGGAGAACATTATCAATGATGTCAAGATACACTTCCCTTCTAAAATGATCATCATTTGTTTGTTTTGTGTAAAAACGTGATGATCTTCCATAAGGCACATATCTACCATCCGGCTTAAGAACTTTGATGCCATATTTAGTGCAAAATGATGTTATATTTTCTTGAAAAAATTCTTCCCACACATCACACTTCATTCATTGCATTCTATCATTAACCAAATTAACAAGTGCTATAGCATTAATAATATCTTGGTCTCTCTTTTGTAAAGACTGAGACAACTCATTTGTGTATCTAAGTATGATAAGCATCAAGTGTGCATTGAAAACAAAGTCAAATGACTCAAACGCTCCCATCATATCATGTATTTTTGGCCAATTATTTTTCTGTAAGGGGTCTTTTCCAAGCTGTATGAGTACTTTGCGGATTATTGAATACATACCAATAATATGCAAAATAGTTCTATAATGAGAACCCCAACGAGTGTCATTGGGCCTAGCTAACCCCATCTCTTGATTTAATTCCCGTCCACTTTCTATCTTATCCAATTCTAGTACTTCCAAAATTTCTTGGGCTGAATTGCTGAAATTTGGCCAACCCAAGTATCAATTGCTCATACGTATACATAATTTTAAAAAATACACTTTTTTCACTTGGCTTGCATACTGCACTTTCATGTATGCAGAAACGAAGGTCCAAGATAAATGAGAGGTTCGAGACCCTAGTGGTTTGAATGCAAAAGCATTGAGGTGGTCTGGATGTATTTTAGAAATGCATTTGCCATAAGTTCTCTGGTTATAAAGAAAATATATGAAAACTGCCAGACGATTGTGTAGGATTTGGCTAGATTTGAAACTTATTTATTTATATATATATATGACAATGTGGTTGTACATGAACCGATTGGTGATTAGAATGTATTGGCTAGAAATGCATTTGCCATAAGTTCGCTGGTTATAACTAGGTGCTCCAATTGTTGTACACATCAGAGTTCCTTTTTGGCTAGTGTGATGACGGAGAAATTTTTTTTATTAATTAACATTTTTTGAATTTTATTTTAAAGTTAACCCTCGACGTACTTTATTTCCAATTCTGACTTCTTTGGTCACGCCACGGGTGGTGGCGTGACAAAACAACACTGTTATGCGCCAGGATAAGTCTCCAAAATAGCACTTTTTGTCATGCCATTGGTCGTGGCGTGACCAAATAACACTATCACGTCACGGGTGGTGGCGTGACCAAAAGGGTTAGAATTGGAAATAAAGTGCGCCGGAGGTTAACTTTACAATAAAATTCAAAAAAAAGTTAATTAATAAAAAAAATTCGATGACGGATGCGAGTGGATCTCATGGGGATTGAGAAAAAAATGTAATGCATCAGAATTCTCCACGTCTAAACTCTTGAATTTCGATGTCTATACTTTTTTATGTTAAAGTTATCTCTAGTTGTTATTATACGAGAAGATTTAGATATGTATGAAACTATAAGACGTGCGTAATTGACATAATTTTGATTATCCATAATGTGTAAATATTATTCAGAAATGTGACCAATTGCCCTGATTCTGGTAGTGGTCATTAATTATCGTTAAATGTTGTCAATTGTAGTAGTTGTTCATTGTTTTTAAATGCCATTAATTGTGTTTAACATCGTTAATTATCGTCAACTACCGTTGGTTCTCGTTAAATGTTGTTAATTGTGTTAAACGGCATTAAACAAGCCGTTACTGTCCTCAGGGGCATTTCAGACATTTTCAATCTCAAAAGCTGCAGCCAACTTACCTAAAAGACAAATAGCCAAACACTAAATCTCTTCACCAAGCAATTGCTCAAATTCCAGAACACGTAAGCCGTTTTTTCGTAAAAGCCACAATGCTCCAAATGCACCCTATGCCGGATTCCCTGATGGATCTAAACAATGCAAGCATCATATGCATGCATGTTATCAAATGCATCGTGGCTGGGATGCATGCATCAGAGTTTAATACAAATCTCGCAACGGAGCATTTTGACTGAGTTATCACATTTTTTATTTATAATAGAAAAAATAGTCTCTGTTCATACAAAATTACAAAAATAGCATTGCGGCAGTAGAGGAAAGCCACGTGCCACGCTCTCAGTCCACGAAATTTACGTACCACGGACTAGAACTGCGGCAGGAAGGCGTCAGTGGCATGCTACGGTGCCGGAGCGTTGCTAGATGCAGCAACAGGCACTATATCGCACTGCATCGACACGATGCACATTGTAGCGCCAATGTCTATACAATTTTAGTATTGTTTGCAACTATTTTGTTAGCACCCCTTCTACTCGCAGACTGGGAGTGCGGTAGGAACCTGCAGCACATTCTTGTCGCGGTCCAGGAGCACTGCAGGTCCTACTTAGCCTGCCGCAATGTTATTTTTGTAATTACATGCGAGTGGATGCTACTTTAGCTATTACAAATTAAAAATGTGTCAAATCAGCCAAAAACTCTGGCGATGGCATTGCCAGCAACATTGCAAACAGTGGCGTACGCAGGATGAAAATGGAAAAGGTGCTAGTGAGACAGTTACCATAACATGAGATAGCAAATGCGCATTTAAATGTCATGTGTAATCCAAATTGATACATAAATTATGAGGAACAAAGTTAAAATATGAAATACATTAAATGCATTACCTTAATAATGGATAGTACGTTTCGAAAACCG
Source organism: Phyllostachys edulis (assembly GCA_036346405.1). Classification (NCBI taxonomy): domain Eukaryota; kingdom Viridiplantae; phylum Streptophyta; class Magnoliopsida; order Poales; family Poaceae; genus Phyllostachys; species Phyllostachys edulis. The sequence continues at coordinate 58,082,265 of CM070558.1, forward strand.
AGAAAAATGCACAAGTAGCAATCCTAAGAACAAAATTAACTAAATTTATGATGCAAATAATGACAATGGTACTAAGAAGGTATCAAGGATACGACGAGCGAAGCCGATGCTCCAGCCCCCTCGCGCTCCCATGGTGTGTCCGCCAGTAATTGCAAAATAGCCAGATTTATCCTGTGAATCCTTGCGGTATGCTCCAGCATTTCCAGAGGCTGCCCAATATCTGACGATGAACACTGTGCAAATTTAAGCATGGTTGCTATAAACAAAGCAAGGCGCCTGCAGATACGGGGAAATTCATTACGAAATGGCGGGGTTTTAGGAGCTACTACAATAGGAGCTCAAATGAGGAACTAAAAACTAGTCATTGTGATCAGAATCACAAAACGGAGAATATGCAATGCAACACGACCATATGATTGCATTAAACAGGATTAGCATGCGTTGTAAGGTAATGATACTAGCAGTGTGTCGTGTGCGTTTTTCCCCGTGGTATCTCTACACTACAAGATGGAGTTGGAAATGTTGTGGTGCCATCGATTGGAATCAACACACGAGGGAGCTGAAAGGAGGATGCAATTGAATTCAGGAGACAAAAGTTAGAGCAACGTTTGCACTGGAATTGGAGACTACAATGATTCCGAGCTAGGAAAGGTGTACCTTTTTTTACCTGAATGTTTTTAATTTTTTATGTTTCCTGAGTACTACTTTGACCATTGTTTTTTATAACTTTATATTAAGATTTACTAATAAAATTATAATATTATGAAAATATTTTTAACGATAAATCTAATAATATAATTTTTATATAACCAATCTAGATAACTTTAAACCTATTGACGATTCTAGGACGTCAAGTAAAAAGAACGGAGGAGTATTTATCACTATATGTGTTAGGATTTTGGTTACTGCTATGAATCTTTTTAGTATAACACAAATCAGTGGACATGCACGCATAAAACAAGTAATACTGCGGTTTTTATGCTTACTCGCATTCTCATAATTCATAAAGTATAACTCAATAAACCTCTGAAGTGTCCTACTCAAACCTTTCTCGCATATTAGTAAGTGAACTTTAGCACCAAAATGAGGAAATTTGACCAAGGTTAACCCATGAGATAGACATTTGCCTCAGCACAACATCTGAGGTCCTCAACAACCAATCTAGGAGCTTAGAAGAAACTAGTAACCAATCTAGATACCGAGTGCAATTTGTACAAGTGTATATCTTACCATAGTTTTACTTTGCACCAATTTTAGCAAATCTTTTTATTTTGCACCACCTTTTCTTACCATGTGTTGCGCTTTGCACCAGGGTAAGGATTTGGTCGACTTATTTGGTAATCGCCTACGGTTAATGGCAGCGCGGGAGGCGGTGGCGAGGCACAGGATGGAGAGAGGGGAGGTAGATGGAGCTAGAAAATAGATCAAAAGTAGAGAAGAATAGCCGGAGCATCGCCGGCAGCGGCCATAGCAATGGTGGCGACGGCAAAACGGCTCTCTCTCTCTCTCTCTCTATTTTTCAGGTTGCCGCTACCTCGTCGGTCGTGCCTCGCTGTCGGCAAGCTCCCTGCACGCCTCCCATGTTTCCCTCTCGCTGACAGGATGTTCCCTGGTTCAAAGCGAAACAAAAAGTATGAAGAGGTGGTAGCAAAGCAAAAATATTTGCTAAGAGTGGTGCAAAGTGAAACCATGGTAAGATTACATAGTACAAAGTGAAATTTACTCATATATAATCGATTGGACACGTGTATCAGATGGTTCATGGTGTGGGTGCGCACCCATGTGCCTTATGTAATTTCCACACACGCGCGCGCACGCACACACTATTATCTAGCTAAACATAGAATAATTATTCTACACCCACCCAGTCCACCATGCTGGCCAGTCCAGGTGATACACGCGCACGAGCAATCCTTCTACGGGTCGACACAATAAGAATAGGTATGGACTAGGAACCTCCCACGCTACACGTATATCGGAAGTAAAATGTTGCATGTGTAACAGTAATCAAACACCATTTTTATTTTCAGATTACCACGTGAGGGTCTGACCATTTTATTGAGTAACTAACAGCACACGTATGGCAGTAAAACGTGTAAAGGGACCAAAGGAATCGTCTTTTTATTTTTACCACTGGATCACGCATGTGGACAAGTTATCATTTTGATAGTAAAAGTCTGTGACAATAACAGTAAGCAATAGCTATCTGTAAGGTAATTGTGTTAGTTTGTTTCACTAAGCAATTCTAATGCAGTAAATGGTCATTCATAGGATAGTAAAAGTGAACGTATTTATAAGTAAATATGTCTGTATTGTTTTACTGAGTACGTACAATGTAGTAAATGTTTATTTACCGGACAATAATAGTGAATGTGTTCATAACGTTTTACTGAGACTGTCTATATTGAAGGCAGTAATCATAAACATGCGATCCAGCAAATGTGTTCATCATAAACAGTAAATAGAAGTCCAAACATATCTTTATTTGTATTTCTATATGGCTAAAAAAACAGTGGCCAATTGCTTCTAACATAAGATTAAAAAAAGTAGGAGCCTAAAAGATGAAGTTTCTAGTGGATGATATGCACGAACGAGACCCTCAAAAGGTAAGAGATATCGACACCTTTTACCGATACAGAAACTTTGTTTTACTGCCCTATCGATATACATTTTACTATCTCACGTCGTTTCTATTGCAGCCCATTTTTACTATACATCAATGTATGTTTTACTGCTACTACGAACGCTATGTACTACAGCGTCTATCTGCTCTAGTTCAGTGATGGAATCATAGCGGCCACTGGAAAAGACATGGCGGAGTCGTTCGTGGACAAGCAGATGACCGAAGACATGTTCTGTAACACCCTGGCTATGCGAAAGTCAAGATATTACTTAAAAGTCTAACATACATCAACAATACGAAATAATTTCAGCAACCTATCAGCTAATAATAGGTAAGGATCAACAAACAATAGATTGATCATAAGAATAGAATTAGATTTCAGCAACATAACAACCTCGTAAATATCCAATCCTATTGAACTATTCAAGATAAAACTATCAAAAGTCTATACGAAGAATATTAAGCATTCACTAGTTCAACCAAGTCATAATGAATGATAACCTCAACCATCAGAATTCCATTATTACAATCCAGTATTATCAAATGAAAGATAATAACAAGTCCATTAATTAATAGTGAAATGTGAAGTGAATGAAGTGATCCGTGACTAATCCCACCCAAACATGCCGTCATCAGTGTTTACCTAAAACACACATACAATGGCAAGAATGAGTCCACGACTCAACAAGTACAACAGAATAATATGGAAAAATACCGAATCAAGAACACAACATTCATAATGTCTGAATATGAAACAGAATGGTAGAAATCTTATGCGAGAAAGGAATGCATGCTCTTCACTTCTGATTATATCGGTATAGCCAATGAACACCCGTCGGTGTTCACTCAGGCCTGCATTATCCAAAATACGGGGATCTAAGGCCCGTATGAAGAATGTTTCATAACAGGGATCTAATTTTTCCACATTGCAATGGTGGGTCTTACGTGCCTATAGTGGAATGATGGGTCTTTACTTCCCACTCCCGTTGGTGAAACATGAACGAACGAACGAATGAATGAATTCATGGATATGAAAGACATAATCTTAAGAAGCATGGATTAACATCCATGAAAAGAAACAAGAATTATTGGAATTGCTCGAAATCCATAGAACTTAATCATAGCATGAGCATCAAGCATTATAAACAGATATCAGTCAATACATTTCATAATATACTTGCCCATGTTGGAATGATGGGACTTCACTACCCACTCCCGTGGGTGAAACATGAATGAATGGACGAATGAATATGTTGAACGTTAACATATTACCAAAGAATCATGGTATATCAATTATGAAGGGAAACAAGTAATACCGGAATTATCCATTGCACATTCATCAATCAAGTGGAACAAATAGCAATCAAGACAATTCAATTGTACTTGCCTTTCGCGTTGTGACGCGTTAGGAGGCAAGGATGATGCCACTAATCCCGAAGCTTCTCCTCCTACATAATCAACTTACTCAAATAAGAATACGTGGAAACGGGACTCTACTCTCAATGCTCTAACTCGTTCTCCCAAACCCAAGGTTTATCTACTTGTTCTACTCAAGCTAGACAACATTCTAACAGGAAACCACACTGGATAGCAGTATTAAAAGTTACATAACTTTCACTCTGAAACTCGTAAAAGAGAAAACTCAGATTTTTTGGAAAGGTAGTGAGATCCTCTACAATAACCTAGTTGGCAAGAATCTCCAATTCGGCCAACCTCTGAGTCTAATAATCACATGAACATCTAGAACTATAATCTGACAAACAGACTATACAGCAGTATAAGAAATTTCATAACTTTTGAATGGATGAACCAAATTTTAATATTTTTAACAATATAGAAATCTTAAGAAATCTCCTATGACAATCGTGTTGGGTGAACTCCCTGAATCAGCCATTAACACAATCTTAATTTAATAGACAAATCAACTGCCAATATTCGTCAGAATTCTGGACAGCGGTAATGAAATCAACATAACTTCTAGACCACAACTCCAAATCGAGTGATCTTTGAACCTATGGAAAGCTGAAAACAAACCCTACCAATATATAGAGACAAAATATTCCAATTCAGATTCTATCTACACGAAAACCGATGAGCAACAGGATACAGAATATTGGAATTAATCGCAGCAGAACGACGATCCATTAATCATGGCAATTTATGAATCTACTTTGATCTAAGCAACGAGGAATCATTCGTTACCCTTGAAGACACACGTGCCCGCTGAATTCCCCCCACGAGGTGCTCCTTTCCTCTTCTTCTCCTCTCTCCCTCCCCTCCTTCCTCCACGGTCGGCCACCAACGCAGGGAAGCGGCGGCGCTAGAAGACGGCAGTGTGGGGAGTTGAAACAGTAGGAGACCTCTGTTGGGGAGGAGGTGGAGGCGCCATGGAGCTGCTAGAGGGGCGGTGGCCAGGAGGAGAGGGGAGTAGGGGTGGCAGCCAAGCAAAGGAGAAGGGGGAAACAAGGGGCGGCTAGGGTTTGTGGGGGAGGGAGGCGCCTCCCCCTTTTGGCTAGACCTGTTCAAAAGGCGGGCAGCCAGCTTGAAAAGCCCAAATGAAATGGACAGTTCAACCCTACCAATTCAAAAAATTAGTTTTTGATTTAAAAATAATATTTTACTCATTTTTTGGAATAAAAAAGTGATATTTAATTCATTTTCAGAATTAAAAAAAGGATTTTCACTGTTTTTTTGGGCTTGTGGGCTTTCGGGCTCGGGCTTCGGGCCAAAAAACAAGTCCTAGGCTCGGCCCAAACAGGGTCGGGCTCGGGCCGGGCCGGCGGGCCGAGCTGGCCTTGAACACCTCTACTTTTGGCTGACCACACATGGGCCACCTGGGCCAAGGCCCAGGGCCCAGGTTGGCGGATTTTCACAGAAAAAACCCCTTTCTAAAATGTTTAATCTTTCTTTTGCATGCATTCTTCCTTGGAATATAATCAGAGTATTACAGAAAAACTCTTTTTGTTTACTCTCCTTCCTTAGAAATAATCGGGGTATTACATTATACCCCCCTTAACAGGATTCGACCCCGAATCTATTCACCGATCTACCCGAAAGAAAATTGCTACTGGATTTTAACATTGATAAACACGCACTGCTATTTAATAAATCTGATATCGTTTCACATGTGAAACTCTAACTACCAAGTGGCCTATCTCTCGGACTGATGAGACCACAAGACATTGACGTAAAACGACGACTGTCCAAACACTCAATCTGACATTTCCAAGTACACTCATCAGAAGAGATTCGAATGTAAGATCCTACTCGATGGTCAACAACGTTAACCATCGAGTAGGATATAGGGCATTATGCCAATCAATGCCCAAAAAGACGCTTAGCACTCACCTAAGACAGCATTCCAAAAGCTACTCTGATCGCAACAATAACACCAAAAGCAGGTGGTAAAAACAACAAAGATACATGTCACACCTGCATAAATACAGAAGTTTAGGCTTGCAATGCCTCAAGAAACAACCATGAGATTGGGCATTTCGCTAGTAAATCTCCAAAGAAGCAGCGGGCAGCGAACCCAGCCAACTCTCAAGCCTCAAAAGTCAACATCATGCAAGCAAACAGGAAGCCACCGAATTCTGGAAAAGGACATCTAAACAACATCTCAGCTTAGGCTCCGTCCAATAAGGAGCAGGGTATGGATGATGACAATTCCAATTGAAGGCCTTGTATCCCAAACTTTATTTCTAGCAACTCCGAATCTCAGGGACGAGATTCTTTTTAAGGGGGGTAGTTTATAACATCCCAAAGTTCTGTTATCAAAATAAAAATAAATAAAATTATTATTTTATTGGATTTTCTGCAATTTGAAAGAGTTTTATTGCTTTATTTGAATTTCTGAAGTTTTAAAAGTCAAAAATAAAATTTATTGAAGTTTTTTTGAAGTTTGCTTGGGTTTAATTTGAAAAATAAAATTTTAATTAATTTCTAGAATTTTCTCGAATTTTAAAAGCTTTTCCCTAATTATTTTAAAGCTAAAATAAATTATGTGCAAAAAATATTACCAATTTTAAGTTGAAAATATTTTATTTAAGTCCAAAATAACTCTAGGAATTTCTGTGAATTTTTCTAGAATTTTTGGATTTTATTTGCTATTTTCTAAAGCCAAAATGAATTAATCAAATTATTTAAAATTGGAAAATCAATTTAATTCAGAAAATTCCTTTTGGGCCGAAACCTACCGGCCCATTCCTATTTACCCATGCCCTGGCCCATTCCTGCAGCCGCTCAGCCCGTTCAACCTTTTACACCACGCGCAATCTCATCCGACAGATCAAAATCGGGCGGCCGATATTCGCACCCCCTTTTCCTTTCATTCCTTACTGTCACTGCCGGTGGGCCCGCCCGACCGTTCTTCCTCCTCCCCTTGTTCTTCGCGCGGACTTTCCCGAGCCAAGCCGCCATGGCCGCTTCACAGAGCTTAACTACCGCCACGATTTCCACCTCCCTTCTTTGCTTGAATGCGCGCATTTAATCCCCTAACTTCCGTTGCATTCACCCCGGCTGTTTCCCCTTTTTCCCACACCCGTTACGCCAGAGCCGAAAACGCCGCCATGATCCTTGCGTGCACGATCTCCACCTCCTGGACACCTCGGCCCCTATAAAAGGGAGCTCCGGGTGCGCTTTCTCTCCCTCATCCCGCCCCCATCACCCACCTCACCTCTCTCGCCCTAGAGCCGCCGAATTTTGAGGATTAACCATACTAGATGAAGCTCCGATCTTCGTCTCCTCCAACGCCGTCAAGCCTTCCCTGGCCACCCCGACCTCACCGTTGGCTTCATTGTGCTACTAGCTACCCAATGCGCGCCTCCTCGACGTTGGAGCCTCACCGGAACGCCGCCGTCGCCATTTCCCTCATCGCCGGCCACCGCTTCACGCCCTTCCGCCGCCTTGGTGAGCACCATGTTCCCCACCTCTCCCTCTTTGCGTTGAACCTCGACGCTAGTAGCATAGCAAGCAAGCTCACAAATGAAGTCGCCGCAGATTGGGTGATGTGGCACGTGCGGTGGCGCCACCTCCTCGCCATGTCACCCCCCCCCTTGCTCACGTGTCGTTGACGTGGTAGCATTTTCAACTGAACGAAAATCCGGGCGATGACGACAGTGTGACACAGAAATTTGGGTTTTCCTTTAGAAAAATAATTCCAAAATTATGAAAATCCATAATTTCATGTGTTTTTAAACTTCCAAGAGCTCATATTTCTTCATACGAACTCTGATTTCATCGATTAAAATTTCTAAATTCATATAAATTCAAGATCTAGCTAAATAACTAAAATTATTTAATTTTGAGTTCATTTGAATTCTATTTTGATTTTTTGTTTGAATTTGTCTTATTTTCACAGATAGATTTTATTTAACTTTGAGAGTTAGATTTCGACGCCGTTTGAGAGCAACTAATTGAGCAAGGCAAGTTATATCTTTGATCTTGTTTGACCCTATTATTTCAAATTATTTAAATTCTGTTTTAAATTATTACTGCATGCTTATTTATATTCTGTAATTTAAATTCTTGTTTTAAATTTATAGTTATGCCTAAATCCTTTGTAAGGCCAATGTTGATATTGAATCAAACATATTATCACCCTAGATAAAACTTAGTTGATACGATAGTATGAACTAGGATCATTTGAAAATATTATGCAAAGACATGCTTAGACCAAAAATGTTTGATTTGGGGAATTTCAGCAAAAAATCAAATGTGGTTTAAATTGTATCCATGGCATCGGTGTGTTATGGAAGTTTAGAAATGACATTGAAAAATGAAATAAAATGATGGTTTGTACTTGGAAGAAATAGATGTTCGGATGGTGCATGTTGATGCACGTGATCGAGTCATTTCTATGATAGAGGCTCATGAGTTTTATGGAAAGTCGCCTAAGTCAATTAAGGACCGGTCTTCGAGCCGTATCTTGCTAAGCCACATCGTACTACCACATGTCTTGAGTGGGCGGGACTTGGCTAACTAATTTGCAACATTCTATCGTAGTCGTGCCATCCGGTTGCGTGGGTGTCTATTATGACCTACTTTTATGTATTCCCACCTGGCGCAAGAGGGGGCTTAAATCCGGCGGGTTTCTATCCAATGAAAGAGAAACCTTAGCGAGGTGGGACTGCATTGGGATGGCATATTGTAAAGGCCTTGTGATAATCATTTAGTCGCATACCTACGGAAGTGTGTCAGACGGACATTATAATTGATTATCTCTTGTTGGTGAAGTTGTACAACCTCTGCAGAGTGTTAAGAACTATTCGAATAGCCGTGTCTATGGTCATAGACATGCTTAGCAAAGCCACTCAAAGTTAAACTTTGATTTTGATTTCAAAATAATTTGACACAAATGATTTTGGATTTCTATCCAAATGGGAATTAGACAGGAAGCCATGTGATAGGAGGGTATCCTTCACCATTCTTATATGAATGTTATCTGACTATAAAACTAAGAATTTATAAAATGAATTTTAGTTATGGAATAACTGCTTTGGAACTTAGTACAAGTATTTAAAGGAAACATTACTTTATGCAAATTCAACCAATAAGCCTTCCTTTGATATATCCTTGCATGCATTATAATATGTTATTGGGTGTAACTTGCGAGCACGGAAGTTGTGCTCATCCTTACTTAATGCAAATAAATTTCAGAGGAGAAGGACTTTGGTACAGGTGTGGATCTCGACGACTAGGCCGCTACTCCTACCGATTGTTTATGGCGATCACCGACTCCACTACTTCTTCGTCTTCTGCTGTGTTTCTTTATTGTTGGCTTGTAAGCCTCTTTTGTAATAAACTATGTTGATTATTAATAAAGTTGTGCGATTTATGGATGCTACCATATCTATTTACTGTGTGAACTAGCTACTGATCATGGGACTAGTTCAGAAATACACATAGGATTTGGGGTGTTACTCCTGGGTCCGACAATCCTGTAACGTCCCCGTTTTTCTGAGTTTTTGAAAATTTTCAAAATAAAAATAACCATTTGGTTTTGTTGAAGTTCTAAAGCTTAACTTGAGATTTTGGAATTAAAAGTGTTTAAAATGACTAAATCAAACTTCAATTAATTCTAGTTTGGTTTATTTTGAGTCTGTTAGAGTTTTCTGGTGTTGAAATCCATTTTCTTTGTTCGTTCCTTTTCCCCCCTCTATCCAGACCTCCCTCTCGTTTGGACCTCCCCCTCAGTCCAGACCTCCTGGGTGGTCCTGGGAGACCTCCCGGGTGGTCTTGGGAGACATCCGGGTGGTCCTGGAGACCGGTCACGACCTCCCCTTTGGTCACGACCACTCATTTGGTCACGACCTCCCCTTTTGTTGGACCACCCTCCCAAGTTTTGACTAGCTCCACCTGTCAACCCTGTTCACCTTCTTCTTCCTCCCGTTGTGTCATTGCTGACGCAAAAGTCCTAGCGCATTAAATGCTGTTGTGTCGCATTAAATAATATCGCTTCTATAGTACCTGTTCCCCCTCTTGTCTCCTCTCCTACCTGCCCCCATCTCCTCCTCCGCCTACCCTTGAACTTGTGCGCTTCTAAGCCTCTCAGCGACTCTCCCCGTCTCCCATGGCTATAAAAACCTTAGCAGCCCTCTCTCATCTCCTTTTCCCTCACCCAACTCTCTTGCTCTCGCCTAGTTTCTCCAGGTCATGAAGTTTCGCCATCGTCCGCCGGTTGCCATTGCCGCCTCCCGTCCGCCAAGGAGTCCACTGAAGCCGCGTTGTCGCCTCCTCGTCGCCTAGGAGCCCGCTGGAGCCTGCGCCGTCTTCGACCACCTCGCTACCGAAGCATTCATCGGAGCGCCCGTGCCATTCGCCGTCTTCCTCCTGTCTTCTCTGGTCTCTCTCTCTCTCTCTCTCTCTCTCTCTCTCTCTTGGTGAGTACCTCTGTGCCCTATTCTCTTTTTGCTCTCGCGACCTAGTTGCGTAGTGTATCCCTCTTATGACCACGTTGAATAGTCATACCTCTTTTTGTATTCTTCGTAAGACCACGTTGAGTAGTCATACCCTTCGTTGGACCTCAGGACCTCCTCCTCAGGATCTCCCCCTCACCTTTCTTTTGGTTCTAGTTTGGTAGTCTTTGGTTTTTGTTTGGATTTGTTGTATTTATTTGGCTCTTTTCGCATGTGTAGATTCCGACTTCTCTGAAGAGTTTCTGGACCCAACGACCTCTACCGAAGCATCTTAATTCTTCAACGAAGGCAAGTCGTAGATATTTGATCATGTCATACCTAGTTTACAAAAATTACATTGTTTTATACCAACATGCATGACTAATTGTATAAAAATAGCTTGGAAAATAGCTAAATGCCTACTCGACAGTATGACTCCTTGAATACTTATGATTGACATGTTGACATGTACCCTTGGACACCATAGGTTGGGTAATCTTATTTGGACATCTTTGAGATACCAACATGGGTGCGTATATTGCTTAGACATGCTTTAGTTATATGATGTCTCTTGGTCACATGATTCAATGATGATGAATTTGACTTAATGATATATGGAATTGTGGCAGGGCCACTGTTGTTAAATTTTGTTGTGTCATGACTAGGGTGGTCATTTGGCTGGGATGAATCCAAAATGATTTATTCTCGGGCGAGTGATCGTGCAGTAAAGGGGGTGCAGGAAGCACATTGGGATGTGGATGTCTCGCCTGAGTAGTCACTAAGGACTTAACCTTGCAAGCAATTGATCTGGGCCATACCGCAACCACAAGTTCATTATGGGTGGACTCGCCAACTAATTAGCAATGCTTTGAGTCGGTTCTGCTTGGTTGGGAATGGCGCAAGAGGGGCCAGAAGGCGAATCCTTAGCGAGCGTAACCGAGTCAAAACGAGCTTTGTAAAGGCCTTGTCACGTGCTCTAGACTGCTTACCTAAGGTAGTGAGCAGGGTATCGACGGGTGCCCAACCAACTAGAGAGGTCGTGTCTTGTGGGTCAAGCTGTACAACCTCTACAGAGTGTAAAACTATTCGAATAGCTGTGTCCCTGGTTATGGACAATGCCTGATGATTTCACGCAAGGGGTAGACTTTTCTCAAAAATATGGTCGTGGTTGGTTCCGAGTGGTCTGGGAAGTGAACAGGGTGTTCATGTGTGGTTTCAAAGAAACTTGATTGCTTATATATTAATATTTCAACTTGTGCTTTGCAATCTACCTACTGTATTTTTAGTCAATTCTGCTTTCTGCAAAGTAACCATAAAGCTATCCTTGTCAAGCCTGGCATGAATACTATTTGCATATATTTCCCTATGACTTGCTGAGTACAATCAAAGTACTCACGGCTTTGTGCCCTCTAGTTGATCAGTCACTGAAGAGGACCTAGGGAGCTCCGAGCTCTATGAAGAAGAGTTCTTCGAAGACCTTGCGAGCTAGGAGACGTCTTCCACTAGATTGCCTATGGGCATGCTAAATGGCTTCCACGAGCGTTTTGTCTTCCGCTGCGAGCTCTCTTTTGTTGTAAGCCCTGCGCGGCAACTCCGTAAAAACCTTGACCATAAGGTCTTTTGCTTCTATTAATATTAATTTGTCTACTTCTTCTATAGTTTGGTGTATGGTTTTGATTACATCGATGTTGAAACTGTGTGAGCTGGTTGCTGATCTTGGGACTAGCTCAGAATGCACAGAGGGTCTCGGGGTTGCTTACCCGGGGACCCGACAAATCCCCATCACTGCACACTCCCAACCCCCAAAAAATTCCTTAAACTCTTCTTTTGCTCTAGTGCCAACTTCTCCCCTAACATCGATAGTACTAGCCTACCTCGCCCTGATTTACGATCACCTCTCTGGACAGACCTAAGCCAGGCTTCAAACAATGATTATGTCTGCGACGTCTTTCGTACCCTGCCTCAGGTCTACCGAAGAGCGTAACTGTGATCATCCGCCCACTAGGTATCCTCCTCCCTCCGACCAATGCCATGGTCTCTGACGTCCAACAACCTAACATCTAGATTGGGATCGTCCTCTTGAACTACGTGGAACATGTCGAAGCATTAGTCTGGAGGTTCGATGACTACATCGGTAGGCAACATGCGAGGGCCACCCTCACCAAGACCGTGGAAGAGGGTAGCGATTACATCTGGCCCATCATCGGTTTGATTCCTCGGTACGAACGACTACAAGCGCGACTTGATAGCGCAAAGAAGCAGGTGGAGACGTTTCTCCATATGTTCGTTGATCCCGCCCCTGCCGAAGCCCTCGAGAAGGCTTACGAATGCTTGAAGACTAGGATAGGGTCCTACCTTGGCCACTAGGATCTTCGTCTTTTACCTTTTTTCCTTCTTGTCTTTTCCTCATGCAATGCAAAAAAAAGGATGGTCTTTTGTAAAAAAGGCGATTGGCCACGCTATTAGCCCCCCCCCTAAAATATATTTTATAGGTTCTATCTTCAGTTTACTTGTTGTTCATAACGGTATTTACTAGAGTATTCATTTGTTTTGCTGCCGACACAAAAAAAAAAGTGTCGTTGAGAACACCATAAAAGTGACACATTTACTTCTCTCTACAATCCATTTTACCTCTACGTGAATGAGCTTTTACTGTCATACTAACTTTACTTACTAACTTAACTGGATTGCTCATTTAACATTATTAGTACGGCACGCTTGTCACAAAGTGCTGGCCCTAAGTGCGATTGTCCGTGACCCCCACCCACCCTACACCTTGGTAAAATTTAAACAGAGCAACACATATTTGTAAAAGTAAACTTTTATATACATACAATTAAAAGTAAATGTCTGATGCAGTAAATCCATATGATGGGTGGGTGGTCATTAGTAGTAGGCTTATCAACACAAAAATTACTTCACATACGGTACATTTTGTTATTGCCAGACGTGACGTCTCATGCGGGGGAGATTGTGGGTCCTTGCCCCAATATACACTAAAAGTCCGTTGTGACATGATGAGTATGTGGAAACATGTTCGGCGTAATTACTGTCACATATGTTGCAAGTTACTGCCGGATGTGACCTCATGCATAGGGAGGTCGTGGGATTGTGGCCCGATAAAAAATACAATTATACGTGATTCGATAGTAAAAATGTTAACACAATTACTTTGCTTGTCGTCGTGTTTTATTGTCACACATATGCGGACGTGTAACCGTTGCCTAAAAAAACTCAGTACCCTACGAGATAGATTGGCAGTAGAAATATTACATGAATTACTGTCACACACACTACGATTACTGCCAATATACGTTGCACATGGCACGCGAGAGGTTTATGGGCCATATCTGTTCTTATCGGTCCACCCTGGAGCCAAATAGCACACGCGCGCGTTCCACCTGGACTGACTGGCGCAGTGGACAAGCTGCACGTAGAATAGTTATTATGTGTTTAGCTACAGAATAGTGTGTGTGTGTGTGTGTGTGTGTGTAGGGAAATGATGTTGCATGCTAGTGAACTCTAGTACCACCTATCCATTCCATCAATATTGCACGTGGATGTGTATAGTGGAGAGAGAAACTGTGATCATCCACCCACTGGGTATCCTCCTCCGTCAGACCAATGCCATGGTCTCCGACATCCAGTGGCCTAATCTCTAGATCGAGATCGTCCTCTCGAACTATGTGGAACGTGTCGAAGCATCAGTCCGGAGGCTCGATGACTACATCGGTAGGCAACATGCGAGGGCCACCCTCGCCAAGACCGTGGAAGAGGGTAACAATTACATCTGGCGTATCATCGGTTTGATTCCTCGGTACGAAGACTATAAGTGCAACTTGATAGCGCGAAGAAGATGGTGGAGATGTTTCTCCATATGTTCGCTGATCCCGCCCCCGCTGAAGCCCTTGAGAAGGCTTACGAATGCTTGAAGACTAGGATAGGGTCCTACCTTGGCCACTAGGATCTTCGTCTTTTACCTTTTTTCCTTCTTGTCTCTTTCTCATGCATTGCAAAAAAAGGATGGCATTTTGTAAAAAAGGCGATTGGCCACGCTATTTGCACCCCCCCCCCAAATATATTTTATAAGTTCTATCTTCAGTTTACTTCTTGTCGATAACAGTATTTACTGGAGTATTCATTTATTTTGCTGCCTACACAAAAAAAGCAGTATCGTTGAGAACACCATAAAAGTGACACATTTACTTCTCTCTACAATCCATTTTGCCTCTACGTGAATAAGCTTTTACTATCATACTAACTTTACTAGACTGCTCATTGAACAATACTGGTATGACACGCTTGTCACAAAGCGCTGGCCCTAAGTGCGATTGTCTGTGGCCCCCACCCACCCCAGACCTCGATAAAATTTAAACAGAGCAACACATATTTGTAAAAGTAAAGTTTTTATATATGTATAATTAAAAGTAAATGTCTGATGCAGTAAATCCATATGATGGGTGGGTGGTCGTTAGTAGTAGGCTTATTAACACAAAAATTACTTCGCATGCGGTACATTTTGTTACTGCCAGACGTGACATCTCACGCAGGGGAGATCGTGGGTCCTTGCCCTAATATACACTAAAACTCCGTTGTGACATGATGAGTATGTGGAAATATGTTCGGCGTAATTACTATCACATATGTTGCAAGTTATTACCGGATGTGACCTCACGCATAGGGGGTTCATGGGATCATGGCCCGATAAAAAACAATCATATGTGATTCAACAATAAAAATGTTAACACAAGTACTTTGCTTGTCGTTGTGTTTTATTGTCACACGTATGCAGACATGTAACCGTGGCCCGAAAAAAACTCAGTACCCTACGAGATAGATTGGCAGTGAGAATATTACATGAATTACTGTCACAAACACTACTGGTTATTGCCAATATACATTGCACATGTCACGCGAGAGGTTTATGGCCCATATATATTCTTATCGGGCTGCCCTGGAGCTGAATAGTGCACACGCGCGTTCCACCTAGACTAACTAGCGCAGTGGATAGGCTGCGCATAGAATAGTTATTATGTGTTTAGTTATAGAATAGTGTGTGTGTATAGGGAAATGATGTTGCATGCTAGTGAACTCTAGTACCACTTATCCATACCATCAATATTACATGTGGATGTGTATAGTGGAGACAGTTAAAGGTTGTAATGCTCATGGTAGATGAGTGGTGGAGATATGTGGTACTAGAGTTCTGCATGCAAATCCATCCATATATATATATATATATATATATATATATATATATATATATATATATATATATATATATATATATGGTATGGTATGGTATGGTATGGTATGGTACTCACAGAGTACGATTTCACCTCTCATATACCACTTAAATCGTATGATGACACCTCTTTATCTATTTGAGCATACTCCAATAATGACTATAAGATACCCCAAAGTGAGTTCTATGAAAAATTTCATTAAACTCCACTTTTTATAGCAAAATTTGTGTATATACTTTTTTATATATAAAAAAGTGTATATAGCAAAAAAAAAACAAAGGGCTCCAATGGAAATTTTTCAATCAAGTCACATTGGAGTATCTTATAATTGATATTTAAGTATCAAAATGATAAAGAAGTATAATATGTGCGTTATGGTATATTGATGTGGGAGTACATACTCGTGAGTATTTAAATGTATGCCCTATATATATATATATATATATATATATATATATATAGAAAATAGTATGGTACTCCTAGAAGTACATACTCTCACTTCTCATATACCACTTAAATCGTATGATGATACCTCTTTATCTATTTGAGTATACTCTAATAATGATTATAAGATACTCCAAAGTGAGTTCTATGAAAAAATGTTAAAGTCCACTTTTTATAGCAAAATTTGTGTATATACTTCTTTTATATATGAAAAGGGTATATAGCAAAAATAAAGGACTCTAATGAAATTTTTTCAATCAAGATATATATATATATATAGACACACACAAGATTACACACAAATTTCATCAGACGGTTCGGAATCGCCATCACAGACGGTTTTCCCAACCGCCTAAAAAGTTCGCTTTGTGATAATCAGTATCACGCACGGTTCAAAAACCGTCTGTGATAGAGAGCCATGCACGGTTCTCAACAAGAACCGCTCAGGATAGTAATTATCACGTATGGGTTCTTCTTAAGAACCGCTCGTGATAGTTTTTTCAATGCAAAAAATACTAAATGTATAGCTAGCGGTGGCCACAGTGGCCTTCCCTTGGCCGCCCGCTTTCACCGCCTCCGCCGCTTGGCCGAGCTCTCAACATTGCGCCTCAATGTAGGAGATGGTGGAGTTGATGAGGAGGAGCACGATGATGCCGACGAAGTCTCGCCATCCGGCCAAGCGGTGGTCGCTTAGCCATCACGATGGCTATGATGGTTGCCACCTCCATCACCCATGACAGAGGGTTCCACATGAACCCCAAGAACTTGAGGATCTCGCCTCCTGCACGCACACAAGAAACATGCCACCATTGTTACAACATTACGCAAAAAGCAAAGCTCGCACTAATCTAATTAGTCAAAACACACGAGATTAAAAGCTCAAACCCAACGAAATTAAAGATGACAGAATCGAAAACTACTAACCTTCTTTTCTTCTGCTTGTTGGGGCCAAGACGGCAATGCGCACCTCAAGGACCGCTATAATATATAAGGACTCTGCTACTCCCAAGACGCATTCAAAATTTTCAACCCCAGCAAGACGCATTCAAAATTTTCAACTCCGCCAGAATCACATATCACAGACGGCTCAGATCACCAACCGCTCGTGATAAGGTATTATCACGCGGTTCGTGATACTAACCGCCTGTAATAGATCGGAGACGGTTCTATTAAAGAACCGCTCGCGATATCGAGATTATCACGACGGTTTTTAATAGAACCGTCAGGAATCATCACGCACGGTTCTATTAAAGAACCGCCTATGATATTGAGATTATCACAGACGGTTTTTAAATAGAACCGCTCAGGATATCGGTATCGCTGCACGGTTTGTAATTCAAACCGTCTGTGATAGGCCCGACAGATCCAACACAGACGGTTTCATTTTAACTGTCTATGATGAGACGTCTACTATTGCCTGTTTTATAGTAGTGATACACACACACACACACACACACACACACATATATATATATATATGGAATATGTCCAGTTTACTCCCTCCAACCCTCCAACTATCAGAAAAGTCTGGTTTACCCCCTGAACTTCAAAACCGGTTATTTAACTCTCTAAACTTGTAAAATCTGGTCACAAAACCCCTTAGGCCGGTTTGGATGAGCGGTTTTGCTGATGTGGCAGTGATTGTCCAATTTAGCATCCACATGGCATCCACATCCACATCCACATCTTCTTGCTGGTTCTTCTTCTCCCCATTTCCTCTCATCTCCTCACCTCCCCTTTCTACCCCCATCTCTCCCTTCTTCTCCATGGAGCTCCTTGGCCGAAGCCTCTGCCGCCTCGGCTTGCCGCCGCCGCCTCCTAGCGCCGCCATTAGGCCCGCCGCCTCCCAAAGCTTTTGTCCTCGGCCACCGCTTCTGGCCAAGCCGGTGGTCGCCTCCTCCTATCTCCACTGCAACAATGGAGCAGAGTGGGTGCAGCCATAGGCAGCGTCGTAAGCTCCAGCTCCGGTTGGAGCAAGGCCACCAGGAGATAGAACCAGAGGAAGTAGAGAGGAAGCAAGAAAGAAGAAGCACTGGGAAGCTCTGAGGCGGATTGAAGGTCTCCTCGAGGCTCCGCATGCCCACCTCGAGAAGCTCTCGGCGGCGTTGAAGGTCTCCCCATAGGTCTGAGACCCAATGCCAAGACGGCTAAGCGACGCGGAGAGGAGGAGGCGCCCATGAAGTCAACAATGGACTCATGAGCTAGTGCGCGAGGAAGGCGGCAATGGCGGCGGCGCCTGTCTGCCGTGGTTGGGGAGGATGACGAGGAGGAGTGGGATGGAGGGAGGTCGTCCGGGTCGGCGGCGGGCAAGTGGGGCGTCTTGGCGCACGCCAGAGTCCGCGAGGTG